>JXTC01000322.1:328502-362277 GCA_002914845.1 Trema orientale | reverse complement strand
TAGTAAATAGGAGAGTGAAATAGGCATGGGAAATTGTCCTAGATAATTTAAATTTGGGTCAAATTTACTTTTTTAGTTTATTTTTTTAAAATGACATTTGTAGTTCAAAATAATGACTTTTTTAGTTACTTTTAGAGAGAGAAAAAATAATCATTCTGAAACTACATTTCTGTCATTGTTCACTTTGTTACTGGTAGTCACAATTTGTGACTAATTTTTTTTTGAACAGTTTATTTTAAATCGTTACGAAGATTGTGAGTTTTTGTTACTAGTAGTCACAATTTGTGATTGATTTGTTTGCTTTGAAGTCATAATTTTGTGACTGATGGTTACAACTTTTATGACGCATTTTCTAAGTATATTTTAAATTATTATATTACTCACAATTTTGAAACTGGTAGTCATGATATTGTGATTGGTGGTGACAATTTATTTTACATCGTTACGAATAGTTAAGACAATTTATATTTTAGTATAAATAATAGTCACACGTTTGTGACAAGCAGTAATAAAAGATAGAGAACATACCACTTGATTCATTTTGATTTATTTTGTCACACATAATTAGTCACACAATAAATGTTCCACCAAATATTATTTATTCTCTTCATTGTTTCCAAGAAACTATTGACTAAATTACAATTTAATAAATTATGTCAATATTTCTTACAATAAGTGCATCTCATTCACCAAATTGGTACCCACCTTACAAAATCAAAATAAGTATTCACATTGGGTAATAATAGTTTAATAATAGTTGTTTAATAATGAAAAATGGCTAACAAGGCACATAACTCACACAAAATCTAATTTTCACATGAAAATCCATAACTTACAGATTAGTAGTCACAATGTGTGACTAGGTAGCACAATCCCCGATAGTAGTCAAGATCTGTGACTTAAAGTCACAAAGGTTATGACAATCACACATTTGCGACTACTTTTAATGGCTTAATAATTTATAATAGTGTCTTATAACAATGCTCTAAACTCAAACAAATCTATTTTTCACATAAAAAACTATGCCATCAAGATTAGTAGTGCGTGACTATATCACTTACTTATATTTCTCTAAACAAATCAACATATTAACATATCACTTTTAGACTCAAACTATCATATAGCTAGTATGCTGCAATGCCGATAATATTCAAATCACCACTCTAATAACCTTGTTTTTAAGGGCAATTTGGTCATTTGACCTTATATTATAAAAAAAAATAGAATTTATATATTTATATGTGTACTGCATGTTCTCTCTCTCTCTCCTTTCCCGATCTCACTCTATCTCCCTCTCGTCTCTCTTGTCGCACAGCCGAACGGAGGAGAAGAAGGACCAGCCGCCGCCGATCGTCGTCTGGCCCCACCACCCACCGGCGAAGCTCTCCCATGCCGCCAGCAACCCACGCCACCGATCCCCGGTCGCTGACGAGCTCGACGTCGCCGAAAAACGACATTTTTGGCCGCGGGAAGTTTCGATTTCTGGCGACGATTTCGGCCGTTTCAGGCCGCGTTCTTAGGCTCGTTGGACTCGTCCCGTCGAGAGGAAGCTCCAAGTATATATATCGTGACTCCATTTTGCCCCGATTGAAAGTTGCCATTTTAGGGTATTTTGAGTTTTAAATTTTAGTTTTCAATCTGACCGTTAGATTTCATTTTTGTTGTCATTTTTGGAATGTACTCGGAAAATGGAGAAGTTTGATATATATATTGACTATATTTGGTGATCGACACGAAAATCAATATCTAACGGCTTAGATTTTGTCTAATTTTGTGTGTCACCGGTCCGGTATTGGTTCGGACCCGAATTGGTCGAGTTATATCTCTAACTTAGCTATTTTTTACATTAGGAATTCAATGAAGAGATCTATTCATTGATTCAAAGCTTCATTGATAAGTTAATTTTTCCCAAGTGAGCGATCGAGGGCGTGGAATTGGTTCCCGACCCTCCGAATGATCGTCCAACGGCACTTTGAGCATCCAACACCGTGGTATCACTATTCTAGTGAGGTAGGGATTCAGTTACCTCTATTTTATATCGTTTTCGATTAAAACTTATTTTCCGCAACATACGATAACAAATATGTTTTTTGGATTATTTTGGAATATATGTGATGGAATTGAATTGTATTATATACATTGGATTGCTCTGGGGTTTTTTTCTGAGTGCAAATTACTTTTGGGTATGTTAAAATAGGGCCATTATGCTGCCTATTTTTCTATAAAAATTTAATCAACTATTTTATTAAAAACCAGAGCATCAATTGAATTTAAATTACTGCATGGCTATTTTTACACATCAGTTCAGAGTACACGTGTCATAGGATCACACATGAGTCCCAGGTTAGCATCATGGGGTTTTTACAATGTGGCGCTGCGGCCCTACTGGCGGTGCAGAGTCCGTGAACCCGCGCTGGGTATTTCTTCTGATTACCTCCCCATTTGGCAGGCGTAGGCAATGCGGTTTCTCCTCCAGGTTTGGTAGGCGACACACAGGTATTCCCTTTGGTTATAGGCTAGGTGTCAGGCAGGCTGTATGGCACACATAGTGCCAACACCCTGGTTTCCATTAATGAGAGGTTGTGAACTCATAGGTATGGGTGAATTTGTGTCATGTGTTTGTGGACTGATTAGTTTTGAGACATATGTTTTCTGTACATCTATATATATGTATGTGCATATGAACTATCGGTTTTGGATATTTTCATTAATATATGCACATATGGTTTTGTAAAGTTATTTCGGATTAAACTGACCATGCAGGGGCTTTCCATTACTAAAAAAGATTTTTAAATGAGGTAACAGCTTTCCTACTGAGCTTTCGAGCTCACCCCATCTATTTTTCTCCCTTTTCAGGTGGTTCATTCGAGTTAGTTGTTTTGTTGGCTGGGCAAGTCGTTTGGCTTACCCTCGTGGTCCTATTCCTCATTAGTTGGTATCTTCGTTTGTCTCACCCTTTCTCTATGTCTAATTGTTGAGTCAAGTTCATTGATTCACTTTAGTGAATGTATGAGGATGTATTTACTATTATTTGAGGATTTAGTATATAAATGGGACACTATAGATCCTATGGAGCATATTTCTAAAGTTTTAAGTACTTAGAATTTTGATTAACCTGGTATATCAGTTTTTGGACTTTCCGACTCAAGATTTGTGAACTTCATTTTTATCAACATTGAAGTTTTTATCAAATTAAGTTTTTCGTACAAATTAACTATGTTTTATTGAATTTTAATTGGCATATCTTTCTTAATAATTTAAACTAAAGATGGGTCCTCTTTTATATAGAATTTCTAATGATTCAAGGACTAAAATGAAATATCCAAATACTTGGTTTTTTCCTAATTTTGTAAAATTCTTTACTTCTATTAATTTATACTCAAAATTACTAAAAGTCACGACCTAGGATTTTGGGTCGTGACAACCACCATCAGTCCCAATGATCGAACTGGCCAAATTCTCAGAAACTTATTTCTCAATAAGATCAAAACACAGCTGTAATAGTCCAAACCTAGCCATTTAAGCCAAATATACACTCACTCTACTGTCAAGTAGAGAAAAGGTCAAAGAAAACTCACCTTCTTCTCAGCCAAACCCAGCTCAATAACCTCATTCGGGTTATCCATCCTATCGTACAGATCATCCTTAACCTTCTTGAACCCAAGTAAGGCTGCGAGGATAGCCTGACCCGGCTTATGGATCCTCGACTGTAGAGGTTTGACCTCAAAGAAGACCGCTGGAGCTCGACGAGGTTGGAGGAAGAGTGGGACGGCGACGGAGGGTTGGAGGAGGAGGGGCTTGGAGGACGACGTCATTTGTGGTAAAGTTGAAAGAAGTAGAAGAGGGCGCAAGGGATGAGAGACTCCCAGATGAGACCTCCTCTGCCTTGGACCGCATCAAACCCCATGGGTCGGCTGTGGCAAAAGCTATGTTTCCAGATTCAAAAAAAAAGAAAAGAGAATCGATGAGTTTGAAAGTGATGTGGTGACCTAATTGAAGGTTATTCACATCAGGAATATTTTGGACTTTTTGTTAAGTGGAAAGTAGTATAAATGTCATTATGAAAAAGTGAATTAAAAAAGTCAATTTACCACAAATATAAACTAGCCACGTCAATTTCACGATAGACATACCCAGCCCATACTCTGCCCATTGCCATCCTTACACGGAGGTCATATAACTATTTGAGTTAGTAATTGCGTTAATAAATTGGAGTTGATTGATTGCCACTAATCCGTATCCCAAAGGACCTAATTGCCAAGATTTAAAAACTCAAAGACCATATTGTCAATCTACAAATAAGATTTAGGGACAGAGAATTGCCAAAAAACCCCCCATTTCCAAATGGTCCAAATAAAGATTTCCCTTTCCTGGACAGAATCAGAGGCGGAAAGACCCCCTTATCTCCAGACAAAAACTACTTCTAGTAGTTTCTCTGTCGCTACTGACTTCTCTATCGAGCACGAGTTTTTTTTACTCTCTCTTCTGTTTGGCTGCCGAGAAAACCGAAGGGGAATCAGAAAAGCTCACAAATTGTAAGAACTCCTCCTTATTGAGATATTCGTCTTTTGTTATTTATCGTCTTTTTTTTTTTAATTCTTTTTATTTAATTTTCTTGTTATCCTCCTATGTTGCCTATCAGTTGGTACTTGGTAGGGTTGGGACAATCTGGAATGCTAAGGTTTATTTTAGATTGTTTGGTTGCTAAGATTTTGTAGGAAAGGAAAAGATTTTCAACTCCCACATCTTTCTCATCCAATCAAGATAGTGGTAAATGAAATATGTGTTCCAAATTGTTAATTTACTGTATCAAAGTGCTAGATTGCTGGATAGTTACCTGAAATTGATGTTTCAAGTTTGACATTGAGGAGGACAGTATATTTTAGATTTCTATCATCTTGTGTTCTTCTTTTACTCATACAGTCATACCGGTAGAGTCAATGTTTTGAAGCAATATATGTTGTATTTTTATAATGTTATACTTATTTACACATACTGGTAATGAATGTCTTTAATTTGATTCATTGTTCTTATCATCCCCCCCCCAAAAAAAAATGAAATTTTTCGAGTGAGATGGAGTGGCTGAAAATTTTGTAAGATGGGTATGAATTAATCAAGTACTGAAAGGATAAGAGAGAAGATTCATGGAAAGAGATATTTTTATTAGTGAGATAACATGAAAGTTGTCCGTTCAAGCTAAGAATGCAAACGGGTTGTGTCCCATTGCGATTAGGAACCCTTTGTTATGAAATTATAATTTTTAGAGTAGTTTTTATGATAGGTGAAGCACACAGACACACTCAGGAAAACCGTTGGAGATTTGAAGAATATTGTGAGGGCAGCTCTTTCAATAGCATGTGACTTGTCTGTCAGTGGTAATGTGTGAATCTGTACTCTTTATGATCCCCTGACTATGAGCTAGAACCTTTCTTAGATTTCAGAGATCATTCTCCTTTCAGAATTGTTTGCGTCCATTTATTTGATGACATCGTCTTTTAGGTTTATCCCTTTGAATTCTAATTTCAAACCTTAGAAAACATAATGTGATGCTTACTGTTCTTTTTTCAATGTAAGTCAATCAATTGGTGAATGTGAATACAAAACAAATTGTTATTGCCTTCCATACAGCAAATATTTGTCAGTAGTTTCGACAAGCATTGATGTCAACACGAGGATTTCTATGCCTCGACTCTTATCATCATTTCTTTGGGGGCATGGCCACTAAAGAACTCAGCTGCAGCAGACTCCAGCCTAGATCTTACATCCAATTCCGGAGTACCCACTAGTCTGAGTGTCTCAAATCTCGATAATGGTTTTCCTTGTTCAAAGGCCAAAAGGATACTTGGCCTTGCCCCCATCGTGGGTCAGTATACTTTTCCATGTTTGGAATTGTGACAACTGACAAAGGAGGCTTTCTTAGGGTTTGATTGAGTAATGTCGGGCCATCAGAGGATACTGTCCTTTTTGCTATATGTACTGAATACTTTCATCCCTCGTGAGAAATATGTCTGATATTTTGAGACTAGCTTGTTTGACAGGAGGCATATTCTATGTGCATTGGGGCCACTGGGCTCTCTCTGAAACAAAAATGAAGTAAAAGCAACACTTCTTAATTTGCTTGAAATAGGAGAGGAAGCAAGTGGAACATTTACCTGTAGGTTTACTATGAATACTTCATATACGAACAAGTACGTTTGAATTCTTATCAATAATGTGTTTATATTAACTTTTTCCTTTCCTAATAAAATTTGTGCATGCCAGTGATAGATTCCTAGTTTCAGTTCTACATTGTGTTCGTAATGATGAAGGCCGGTAAAGATAGTCATGCAAGATCTTTGAAGCGATACTGTAATTTGTGATCTGAGCATGCTAGGCAACCTTTCTTTTTTTCCTTTTTCTTTTTTTCATTTTTTTTTTTTTAAATGTATCAAAGTCATGGATCCTAATGTCATTTGTAGGCTCTCTCTGCTTAGTGCTTGCTTAAAGTCTTCCATATTAAATACGAAGAACTTATTACAAATTAAGATAATTGCTAGGTCTGCATTTGATAATTGAGGGTCTATGGACATGGTTGCCTTGTTTGAAAGGACTCTTTTACAAGTTGTGCTGGCATTGTTTATCAGTGACTAAGAGTATGTGCTTGCAGTAGACCGCATTTTGGGGTAGCTGGTCATTGCTCAAGTTCTCTTTAACATGGGAAACAAACCTGTGAAACAAGAACCGGAAGAGATTTTCTTGAAGGTTATTCCTCCATTAGACCGTGCCTATATGAGATGGCTTGCTCGGGATCTCGAGAGGATTCATGGTTTCACTCCAGTAAAGCCTCGTGCAGTGAAGCCTCCAGATCATTATATAGAGTACATGCGCTTGAATGGATGGTTGGATGTGAACCTGGATGATCCTGACATAGCACACTTATTCAAAACCTAGATAATATGTTCATGTTGTTGCTTGTTCTTTGAACAATAACATATAGATAATGCTCTGCTCTGTAGATAGAATTTCTTGCTGTACTAAAGAGCAAACTTTGTAAAGAGCAAAAATATTCTTGCCAACTTTGTTCTTCAACTTCTTGCTGTACTAAATTTCTCTCTGCTTTGTTTGACGCTTAGTCTCAAAACTTTTAATTGGAAAATTTATACTATAGTATTTGTTTCTCTCTAATAATGCAAACTTCAGATAATTTTTCGATTTTCCTGCTTCTTCCGTATCTTCAGTACAGAAGATTTATGTCTGTAAAATATTATTATTCAAACGTTGAAGGTTATTGATACTTTTTCGTTGTCCTTTTCTGTAGAAAAATAATCAGTTTTAATGTTTTATTTTTCAATTTTCGTTATGATATTGAATTCAACTAGGAAGAATGCAATATATTTAGCTCTAGACATGCCTCAGTTGTATTTATCTACGTTTATAAAAAAAATAAAAAATAAAAAAATTTGTCTGCTAAAAAACTCGTTAATGATTATACATAGAATACCAAAAACCTCTTCCCTATTATTTTAGGAATGTAACATACTAGCTTCCACATTGTATTTTAAGGAAGGGATAATATCACTTTTATACCATGTATTTTGACATTTTATTCAAATTGTACTTTGTGTTTTTGTTATTATCAAAATTGATTTTTAGATTTAAAATCTGTTACAAATTAATAGACTGATACAAATTTATAGCAATTAATTTATCAAGATATCGTTTAAAAAAAATAAATATATATAAAAATTGATTCAAGAATAAATTTATTAAGTTATTTTGATAAATTAACTACTCTAAATTAGTGCTATAGTATAAATTTGTAACAAATATTAAATATAATAGTCAATATTGATACTAACTAAAATACAAATCAAAATATAAAATGTAAAAGTGATATTGTGCCTTTTAAGAAATGCGAAAGTTATGCTTTAGTTTGTCCAATGAAAATAATCTTTTGGGTTAGATTTGGTCAAAATTATATTGAGAAATGATACTATTATTTTTAGTCAAATTTAATCCAAAAATCAAATTACTTCCTTAACCCTATGAAAATTAAATTTGGACGTTTGACATTTAAATTGTTTAGTTATAAGTTATTAGATAATTTGACTTCTAGACTAAGGGCATTTTGACCATTTTCCATATTAAAAAAAATTAACAATATTTAACAAAAAGTTGTCGAAACTGATAATTATGACTTGATTTGACAAACCAAGCCGATAATAGTTTGCATCCTTAAAAACATAAGGTCCGTATTTTACTAAAGTTAGAGACGTTTGGTATTTTCCCTTAAAAAGAATTAAAGAAAGAAAGAAAGCTAAAAATTATTTTTTTTATTTGATAATTTTACACTCATGTAGAAGTTAAAACGGAAATAATAATGGCAATATATTTTTTTTTGTAAAAAATTACAATTTTTTAACCAAGCAAAAAACAACAAATGTCACCAGGAATTGTACCCTCGGTAAAACTCAATAGGGTGGATTTAAAAAGAGAAAGAGAGTGGAATTTTAAAAGGAAAGAAAAAATCGTTTTTTTTTTTAGAAAAAAAAATTGAGTTACTAAAAAGGAAACAAATATAGTGGGACTACGAATTAAAAAGCCCCGACTCAAGGGCGGTCTGTTGATGTATATACACAGGAGAAGGGTGAGTTTTGTGGTTTCAAACCAAACCAAACCGTATATATACCCAAGGCTCTGTGTGCCCTCTTCTCTTGTTCTCTCTCTCTCTCTTCTCTCGAACTGCAAAACCGCCCTTTGTGTCCCTCTCCTCTCCTCTACTCTCTGGTCTCCTCTTCTCTTGTTCTCTCTCTCTCTCTCTCTCAAACGCAGTGTTGTCTCTCCAGACCTTTGCGCCTACTCGCATCTTTTCAACCAAAATAGGGTTAGCAAAGAGCCCTAATCACAAGCCGAAAAATATGGTTAGCAAAGATAAAGATACGTGCCCTAATCCCAAACCCAAACCGGTTCTCATTCGGCAGGTTTGGGCGCACAATCTTCAGTCCGAATTCCACCTCATTCGGGCTCTGCTCCCCCGATACTCGTGCATCTCCATGGACACCGAGTTCCCCGGTTTCGTTTATCAGCCACCCGTTGATCCTTCTCGGCCACTACGAAAACCTCAACTCCAACCGTCCGACCAATACCAAGTCATGAAGGCCAATGTGGACGCACTCAACATCATCCAGGTCGGCTTGACTCTCGCCGACGCTCACGGAGACCTGCCCGACCTCGGCGGAGAATGTTGCTTTATTTGGGAGTTCAATTTCCGGGACTTCGACGTGACCCGTGACTTGTGTGCCCAAGATTCTATTGACATGCTAAGGCAGCAAGGGATTGATTTCGAGAGGAACCGGTGGTTTGGGGTCGATTCGGCTCTGTTCGCGCGTTTTATGATGTGGTCTGGTCTCGTTGGCAACTATGCAGTCACATGGGTTACGTTCCATAGTTCCTATGATTTTGGTTATCTCTTGAAGATTCTCACACGCAGGCGATTGCCCGACTCCTTAGATGGGTTTCTTTGTTTGTTGAGGGCGTTCTTCGGGAGCAGAGTCTATGACATCAAGTATATGATCAAGTTTTGTAACTTGTACGGAGGACTCGAGCGTGTGGCCAAAACGCTCCAGGTGGACCGGGCGGTTGGGAACTGCCATCAGGCTGGCTCCGACAGCCTCCTGACGTGGCAAGCGTTCCAGAGGATGAGGGACGTCTACTTTGTGACGGATGGAGCTGCGGAGAAGTATGCTGGAGTGTTGTACGGACTGGAAGTGGAAGTGTTCTGATCACTTGATTTCACGATTAGTTTACTTTTCTGTACATAAGGCTTAAGTTGTGATTAAATGAACCAATGATGGTTTTAACTATTTGTTTTAATGTTGGTTGTCCGATGTTAGAGTGAACTTTGTATCAAAGCAAAGCAAATGAATGAAATGGTATCATTATGCAGGGCAACAAAACAAAAAGGTTGTACCTTTTTTCCTTACTGTTCCGGGTTGATAATATGGGGTCAATTGAGTAGGATTCTTTGTTTAAAGATAGAGCTTCTACTATACTTGATTTCATATATATATATATATATATATATATGTTTGTTTTGTATTCTTTTCTTGCTGTTTCTGTGTGTTATCATTCAGCTGACTCTCTACACCTGTTGGGTTCATTGATCCATTGAGATTCTTGGTTTTAGTCTGCATTTCAAACAACAATATTCATTTGTCAATAGTTTCATTAATTTGTCTGTGCTACAGTATATGCATACTATTATGACAAGTACTCTTCTGCAATTTTGTTTGCCCAAAATCCGTCTATTTCAAAAACTAGCTTAACCAGGAAAATGTTTTAATGTTGTTCAATGGGCAGAGGTTCCACTTCAAAACGGTTTAATTCTAACACTCCCTTCTTCTTAAATCCATCTCTACTGGAAAAAATTGGTCCTTTTACTCTTGTGGTCATGCTGCTGTAAAGTTGTGTTCTTGATAACCATTCTTTTCTATTTCTAAAAGTAAATTCTCTTTCATACATACTGGTCAATGTTAGTCTTCTTTTGTACAGTGGTGGTCTTCTTTCTTATTGAGCTTAATGTTTTGAGCAATGCTATGGGGCACCAGTGGTGCCCAGCACCATAGTGACATGTCTGTTTGTCACTGGATGATTTAATTAATAAACTGGGTCTCACATGGGTCCCACTTAAATTATAATTATGATTAACCAGTGACAGACTGACACATCACTGTGGTGCTGGGCACCACTGGTGCCTTATAGCATTATTCAATAAATTTAGCTCAAAAGAACAAAGGAAAATCAGCTGCATTTGAATTTTTGAATTAAATTTCAAATTTGAATTTGTATACAAATAATTCCCCAAGTTTCAAAATCTTGAGAGAGGCAGGTGTACTTAGGTTTAGTGCACTTAAAGTGTTTTATGGAATTTCTAAACGTCATTTTATTAACTTGTAATAACTTTTAAAGGGACTTGTTTCACTGTATAGGACCAAAAGTTCAGCATAAAACTTTGCTTTGGGATAAATGAAAGTTTTGGCTTAAGAGATTCTTGCCTCGTAGTTAGCTTTAATCCTAGGAGGTTATTTGTTTTTATTTTAGTGGAACTCTGCTAAAAAGTGATCAAAGAATCTGAATGCCTTTCATATAACTATAATTCTTTTCTTCCTGCTACGATCAGAATGTGCTAAATTGTTCTAACATTTTGAGTTTGGATGGTCACTTAAAGACATACAAATATTTGAAGTTAAGGAGCATAGTTGAGTAAGAAATTTGTAAAACAGGACATAAGTTTGAGCTACGAAGGTTGGTGGATGAGATTGATATTTTGTGGGGTTGAGAAAGAAATTTGAGATGCAATGCTTAGAATACGGGAGTTTTGTTTGTTTGTTTGGTTTTTTTTTTTCCCGTTTTTTTTTTTGTTTCAAATGAATGTGGACTTCTATTAAGACATAGCTATTGTGGACTTTGAGTCCCTTTCTACATTGGTTATCTCCTGTATTTAATTGTTTATTCTGAAAGAATTTCAGACTTAATCTAAGGGAAAATGTTCTGTGCAGGTAATTTTGTGAGCTTGTTGGTTTTCTACTACGGTTGTTGGAATAATTTCTATCGGCTTAGCTACTCTGTGTGATAGTTTTTTGCAGATTTTATACAACAAACCGAACTTGGTGTTTCAGAGTGTCTAATTATTGTGATTTGTGAGTTTGCCACATGTCAGAAACTTTTGATTTGCTTGTTAGTATTTAGGTTGTATTTGGTAGGGGAGAAGAGATGTCAAATGCGTCATGCACATGAAAAGTAAATTCACTCGTGCTTCGTGTCATGCTCGGCATAATCTACTAAAGCATAGTAACGTACTCGTGCTGGCACTCGTGCTGGCCCAAACTCATACTTTAGGGTTGTACCAATGTACTCGTGTTGGCCCAAACTCAAATACTTTAGACCTGGTATAGCCTATTGGCCAAGGCACATATCGTGTCGTGCTCGTAGTGCACTCGTAGTTGTGCTGAGCTCATTTTATCCTAGGCACAGTATGTCCAAATCAGAATTAATTATCAATTTCTAGTTGTCAATTAATACATATTCCTACAAAAGAATAAATCTATTAATATTAGTTAAGTGTAAGACTTATTACTCATTTAAATTTAGCCATTATTCTTTTATAGTAATGATTATTAGTATAATTTATCATGTTATTCAATTCCAAAAGTAAATATATAACATTAAGTAAAAATAAAATATTTTTAAGTATCTAGTATTGTGTTCTATAGGTCATGTTGTACTTGTGTCGAATATCATGTCGTGTTATACTGATATAGTGCTTACAAATATGAGCCCGGTGTGACGTGCCGCGAGAAGGCTCGTCCATGCCAAGAGTGAGCCTAGGGAACTAGCCATGTGGTCTTGCCCATGGGAGTTGGCCTACGGTCACTTATATGGACTTTCGGGATATTGTTGGAATTTCCCCTATTGTTCGGGACATAGTTGGAATTTCTTAACTTGTTCATCTTAAGTCCGAAAATTATTCCGGTCGTGGGGACCCGATCTCCTCGATGAGAGGATCACAGATATGCGATCGTTTCGTTGATATCCTAAAGAAAAATATTTATTAGGCCATATGTTTTCTGGGCGAAAATCATGTTTTTTCGGAAAAATAGGCTAAAAGCTCAAAATACTCTTTAAGGGGGGTTGCATGGTGTTGGCTCTCCACCATCCCCGGCCACGGTGGGGACTGACGGCTAAGTGAGCTACCTACTAGCACACGGAGAGTGCTTGTAGGGGCGGGCACTAGGGAACCATGAGGGGACCCTTGATGTCTCCACGAATAGGAGAGACTCATGGAAAGTACCGGCCGCCCGGTATTGCGCATAGTCTCCATATCGGAGGTTCAGTGGTGCGTTCGGCTTGCGGCACGCTATGCCGTAAGCACGGTTCGTGGATTGGGCTTCCTAGAGGATGCGTGGGGCTCCTAGACCACGTATGCCTCAACATGAGATGGTCATAGGAAGGCCACTCATGGGGAGACCGAGGATGCATGGTGCGCCAAGACCATGCATGCCTCAACACAAGTTAGCCTCAGGCAAGCCACTGATGGAGGGAGACTATTAGAGGATGTGTGGTATGCCAAGACCACGCATGTTTCAACACGTGTTGGTCACAGGTAGACCTCACGTAGGCCTCAGCAATAAGTGGAAAAATGGTGGGCGGCACGATGCTCCCACACGAGAAAGTTGCACATAAGGTTGCGAGCCGTAAGGGAATCATAGGCACTTGCCAGCACTCCAGCGGGTTTGTGGCCATGATGATTGGCCTATGGGTGTGAGAACACCTTTAGTACCACGGGAGCTATCCGAGAGGTATTGGTGGGGCTTTAGAAAAGAGACAGAGTGCCGACTTGGTCTCGGCACCTAGTGACACATGCCACCAAGGTGGAAACACCCTTGGGCGAGAGGACATGTGGCGTGAACCTCGATGGTACGTCAGGAACCTATGAACGGGGCGAGTGGCTCGGCAGAGGCCGTGGCATATGGATGCCATCATAGTTGCTTGCGAGCAGGACTCGGCGGGAGTCATTCTTATAGGCGTGTGGCTTGAAACATGCACACCTTAAGGTGCGAAAAAGTGACCCATGGTACACGGATAGGTGGAAGGCTGACCGAGACTTGGGAAGTCTCGGTGCCGCACAGTCATTATCGACATTAAAAATCCTGGACCGTGACACCCGGTACAGTCCAACACCTCGTGCTCTACCATTCTTAGCATGAATTTTTTCATGCCGTGGCATCGTGCCTAAAGGATGGTCTGACTTATTTGACGTCTTTAGAAGTGAAAAGAAAGAGATGGGTGAGGGGTTTATTAGATAGATTTGGGTGCATTTCAAGAAAGAAGAGATTAGAAAAGGGATTTCAAATTCTTAATTTTAACCCAATTTTAATCCTTTAAAATTGGAGAGATTTAAGAAGAGAGATGCCCACTCAAAGTAATAAAGCGATTATTCTAACTAAAATCTCTCATTCCTTTCACTTCTCCCTGTTACTAAACATAGAAGAGAATTTAGGTCTTTTTAGGTCTTCTCATTTTCCTCTCTCACTCTTCTTCCCTAGGCAATGTAGGTTGATTCCTTCCTATCTTCAATCCGAGAGCTGGATCGTCTGTTAGGAAACACTCTTTATCCACCCAATCGGACTCTGCAAGTCATTAAAAGAACTAACTCCAATCTCACGCTTTCTAAGCGAAAAGAGCCACCATGAATAGACAAAAGGTCAATGAAGGGTCGTGTGGGCTACCTGACCATCATCTTCTTTCTCTACTTCCTCGCCTTGCCCATTGATTCAGACCATTAATTTTAGTAATTTTATCTTGACAGATTTGGATTGAGAAGGCCAATGCTTCAAATTGATTCATCATATTCAAGTAAATGCAAGGGGGAAAAAAAAAAAAGAATCATAATCGCTAAGGTCAGAGCCAAGATGGGTAAAGTGGGGCCATCGCCCCCCAAAATTCTAGCTTGGCCACATATAATCACAATTGCTGGTTTTAGTTTACCCGATGAGATTAAAGACATTGCAATTGACCGCCTCAACCAGACAGAAAAGGTTAATATAATTGACCTGTAAACGGTAAATTGTAAATTGCATTGCTTATAAAGTATATATCAACAGGTCCAGGATGCAGATCTTTTGATAGGCGGTTTCATTTGCTTGTCTTCCTCGAGCGAAATCACGCCTAAATGAGACGGGTCTTCAAGCATCATCTTAGCCACCAAATAGCCTACAATAGACCATGTTTGGAACTTCCGAGCCTGTTTCCCCACGTACCTCCCAGCCTTCCCATCGTAGTACTCGGGCCAGTGGTCCTTCGACAACCGGCTTTCGGCTAGTTCTATGGCTCGTCTCGCAATCTGAGGACGTCCGGTCTTGATACACGCCGCTGTCAGCAATCATAATTGAATTGCCACAATTAGAACTTTGAGGATTGAATTGCCACAAATTGGACAATTCAGGGACTATTTGTGCGATTCGACCCTTCTTTTAAAAAATTAGAGTCAAAAGTTTAGGGACTCGAATATTGTCCTGCTCGATAAAAACATGGGACCGGTCCTTTGAAATCTAAGTCATTGAGATGTTATAAAATGTGATCGGACAGTGTAGATTAGTTAGAACTAAATAAATAAATGTTACTTTTTGACAGAGCGGGTAGTGGGGGCATTAATAGAGTATCACCAGTTGGAAACTGATTGTAAAATATATTGGCCCCGTTTGGTTCACCTACTTAAATGTGTGTATTTGAATGGAAATTATAGAATGTGTTATAATTAGAATGAGAGACATTTGAATAGAAAAAATAATGGAATGGGTTGTAATTAGAATGAGAGCATTGGAATGGACCATTCAAAAACACCTCCCCCCACCATTCTCGTTCAAGACACAAAAAAATCATTCCAATAGTTAATTTTTCTGATGGACCATTTGAATATAAAAACTGAATTGTTGAAACAAACACACATTCTAAAAGATTATTTGAATGGAAAAACTGGAGTTGTTGAAATAAACACTCATTCAAATGGGTTTTCCATTCTAATGGAATGGAATGATTGAGACAAACGGGGCCATTACTTTTTGGAAAAAAAAAATCAAATTTAGGACTCAAAAGTCAAACTCACAATCCAAGAGTACAGAGTTATATAACAGGATTTTGGTTTCTATTGTCAGTATTATTACTTTTTAAAAAAAATTAGGTATTGCGTATTTTATTTCTAATTTAATATTTATCCTAAATAAAGATTAATCTTATGCGACACTAATATTTAGTATTTTATAATTTTTCTAATTAAATTAAATAGGAAGTCAATTTAATCCCCTTTTAAATTAAATTTCATAATTTCATCTCTATATGAACTTATTTTCTTAAACTATGACTAATCTTATGCGACACATATTTGGTCTTATGTAATTTCTCTAAACAAAGGGATTAGGAAGTCTATTTAGTGACGTTAATAACTTAATTTTATAATATCACCTCTAACTTAACATTTTAAACTAACCATGACTAATATTATGTGACATTAATCCATGGTATTATGCAATTTCTCCAGTCAAAATAATAGGAAATCAATTTTGTCCCTTTATTGACTTAATTTCATAATTTCGTATCTAATTTAAATTTTTTTCATAAACCGTGACTAATCTTATTTGAAATTAATACTTGGTATTATGCAATATTTTTAATCAAAGTGACTAATAAGTTAATGTTAGTCACTTTACTTGGTTGATTTCGTAATTTTACCTTTAATTAAATATTTGTTCTAAACCAACACTGATCTCATGTGATGCTAATATTTGGCATTGCGCAATTTTTCTAATCAAAATGACTAGAAAGTCAATTTAGTCCTTTTTTATTTAATTTCGTAATTTTAATTCTAATTGAAAATTTTTTCCTAAACTATGTCTAATCTTATGTGATACTAATACTTGGTATCATGTAATTTCTTTAATCAAAGTAATTAGGAAGTCAATTTAGTGACCTTGCTGATTAAATTTTATAGTTTTATCTCTAATTGAATATTGATCCTAAACTAAAACCGATTTTATGTGGCCCTCATGCTTGATATTATGCAAATCCTCTAATTAAGAAATCATTTCAGTCACTTTGTTGACTTGATTTTATAATTTCACCTCTAACGGAATAATTTTCTTAAACCATGACTAATTTTATATGACATTAATACCTGGTAATATACAATTTTTCTGATCAAAATGAATAAGAAATCAGTTTAGCCCCTTTATTTACTTAATTTCAAATTTTTACCTCTAATTGAAATTTTTTCTGAAATCAATAGAAGAACCTGCGGGGGTGGGAGGGGATTGAGTTCATCAGGTATGTCAAGACTAATCATATGTGACACTAAATACTTGGACTAATGCAATTTCTCTAATCAAACTTATTAGGAAGTCAATTTAGTCACATTGTTGGCTTAGTTTCACCTCTAATTGGACATTTTTCTCAATCACAACTAATCTTATATGACACCAAAACTTGAGCTTAAGCAATTTTTCTGGTCAAAGTGATTAGGAGGCCAATTTAGTCACTTTGTTGAGTTAATTTTATCATATTTGAACATTTTTCATTAACCGTGACTAATTTTATATGACACTAATATTTGATCTTATACAGCTTCTCTTATCATGAAGTCCACTATATTCAAATATTCATCTCAGAGTTCATAAGAGGGGAAAAACATAACGTATTCAAAATCATATAACACCTACATAGGACCCACCTACAAAAAGGAAAAACTATATTACAATACATGTGAAGTTAAACACACACACACACACAAAATGAAAATAAAAAAGTAAATACGAAAAAAATTAGTGATAAAGCTGCTTACTAAGTGGGTCTCACTTAAAAGTAAAATACTAAAAAACACCTAACAGTTGGACGTCATGTACGCTTTCTACGGCTTCTAATAAAATTGATATAATATCAAAGGAGATGACTACGGTAGGGACGTCCCTACGTAGGGTCATGCCTTAATTATCGTTGGATGGGAATCTGTGGGGAATAACGAGAATCTGTGGAAAATCTATTTATATAGAAATTCCCATCCAACGGTGAATAGACAGAGCCCTACGTAGGGGCGCCCCTACTGTAGACGCGCCCAATATCAAAATATATCAATATCAAAATTGATAAATTTCATATAAAATTGTAGTAATACACAACAATTGATATAATATGCATGAAATTGATCTACTAAAAAACGGCCAATGGCCTCAAAAAAAAAAAAATTCGGAAAAAAAGGCCATATACTGAAGGTGTAAATAACGGCCATTCACTAAATTAATGTGAAAAAGGGGTCATTTCTTATAAATACTCTATTGAGAATTCATTATTAATATAAGCATGTCGGGTTGAAGGTTACCCTACCCTGAACTAGACCCCAGCTCGGGTATAAGAAGTTAGCCCTGACATCCATTTATGGTCCAAGATGATAAAAGACGAATCGAACATCAAATGTGTCACAAACCTTATGCTCCCGAGTCTCGCCTCTTCCCATCATTCTGTTACCTTGTCACTCACCGGGGTTAGTCAGCATCAAGCCTAATGAAAGCATTATACCGTTGGACATATTTCGACTTTGGGTCGTCAATAGGTGATATGTCCTAACTAATTACTTCAATGCCTATCAACCCACATAAACCATCAGCTCCGGACAAGTCTTCCCAACTTGATTTCCTATGGTTTTGAGCCATCATCTTCAAAGTATATGTCTTGGTTTTCAATTTTGGGACCCATTTGTTTAAAGCAAAGAATATATATTCCTAAGTCAAAATGGAGTAGAACGTAAGGGGATCACAAACTGGCATCACACAATTATGTACAGAGGGAGAGGGTGAGGGAAAAACAAGCAACGCGGGAAGAGAAAATATGTAGAAATAGTAAATATAAGAGCTTGTTCTATCTCTGTCCTCCACTTTAAATTTTGCCACAGGACAGCGCATGACCCTGTCCCTCAAAACTTTCCTTGCAATGGCGCTGACAATTAAACTAAATACCTATAATGAGTTCCACATTTTAGTTGCAAAGATTCTAAAAAGCACAAGAAGCTAATGCAACTCACACCCCTGTTCTTTTTGTACTCTTGACAATAACTCACTACTCAAGGCCCTGAAGCACCAATTTAGCCGCAGACTAAAAAAAGTATTCATGAAAATCTGAGCAAATCGACCCATGCGGGCAAAATCCATGAAAGAAAATAAGTTCCTACTTCAACATAAAAACGAAGAATATCCAAGAAAGGTGCACCAAGTTTTCATGATATGTATTTTTCCTGCTGCTCTTGGAGAAGCCTAGCTGAAGACTTAGCATCCAGATACAGTGAAATCACTTCATCAAGATCCGCCTACAGATCATACAAATATAATAAGCATGACTTGATCATTAAAACCATAAGGTTTAACTGATCAAAAGCACTACAAACTTTTTTTTCAAAGCGAAAATGAAAAAGCACTATGGATTTTAGTCCATAAATATACCTTGCAGATGTTGTCCCGACCGTTCATTTTTGCCACAATGCTAGCAGGAGATAAAAGCTGAACAGCATGTCTGAGGAAACATAATAGCTTTTTTTAGAGCGAATTAAGAAATAGTTGACAGAATGGAAGCAAAAGTCTAAAATTCATGGCAGACCTTAAAGAAGTTCTTTGTCCAATCACCCCAAGGTAAGCCAAACTCTCCTCATCTACAACCAGTTCCTCTACTTGTGCGCGGATTGCTAAAATCTAGTCCAAACAATTGACAGAGAAATGTCAGTGTCTTGGCACTTGGTAACATGCTCAGGAGTTGAAAAAATTGATTGCTTCTTTTCTTTTACCTTTTTTTTTAATTAAATTAGTTTTTTTGTTTTGAGTGTTAGGAGCAGAAAGAGTTTTATAGAGAACAAAAGCACATAAAATTTGGTTATACCTTAATCATCTCATCCTGACCGTATATTTTTGTCTGGATAATCACCAACCGATCCAACAAATCAACAGGTATACCATGCGGACTAGTCATATCTGTCCCTCTGCATATTAACACTCACTCTCTTAAAAAATTGAGCAAACTTTAAGATGATCTGGTATGGCCCAGAGGATGAAAGTATAACAAATATGCTAAATAAATTTAAGAAATAAAAGTAACTATGTCAAATAATATCATCTTAAGATTATGCAAGAAAATTATGTCAAAATTTACGAACTGATCTACATTATACTTAAAACTAAAATGTCCCATGGGAACAAGATGTTCCTTTCAATTATGTATTATTGAGTCGTGCAGCACACCAATTTTCAGTGTCCCAGACATCAACATAAATTATTCAATTATCTGTATAGCCCAACATCATCTACAATCACCAAGTTGCTAAACTTTTTGTTGATCGGCATTACTTTTCACTCACATTGACAAAAATTGCAAATCAAAAACTAAATGCACAAGTAATAACCAACATTGGGCTCATCGATGACAATAAAAAATTTTCAAAAAGGTTTTCTTCTGTGCTGTCTCATAGATCAACTTATGCAAGACGGTCAACATATGGATTTAGAGCACCTTAGCAGGTCAAATCAAACACCAAGTTTATAAGCAACAGAAAGCATCTTCACTAAGTGCCAAAAAGCAATTTCAAGTCTTAATAATAATGACAAAAACACACTACAAATAATTTCTCATGTTAGCATTGTGAACAATTGCAGAAGCACGAAAAATCAGTGAATGAGTTGAAGGTTGAGGCTATAGCGCCACCAAAGTGGGTATATCCTAGTGAATTATTTTCCATACCTTACGTTGCAAATCCCTCTGTTTGTAGCAAATATAACAATTGGAGATAGTGAGCTCTCCAAGGCACGATTCAAGTACGAAAAGCACTCCATATCTAACATGTGGACCTGTTAATCATGATTTACAAAACATAAGAATTTCAGACATAATTAAAGACAATAACAAAAAACTTATAGGTAATAGAACCTCGTCAATGAACAGAACCCCAGGGACAAGCTCTGCTACACCTTCATCAATGTATCGGTTAACAACCTGCCATAATAGGGAAAATTACTATGTAGGAATTAAAAAGTAAAATCTTAAAGCACAAGGAGTAGACATATTCAGAAAGAGCTAATATTTTGTGAAACAAAAACTGAAGAACTCTAAAAACATTGACTTTGTAAAACTTTTCTTGAGCTCCAGAAAACTTTCCAATATTTCCCATTTTATCTTAAGGAGAAAACCTCCCTTCTCCCCACTCCCCAAAAAAATAAATAATAAATAAAGGCACCATAAACCATGTCATGCTTAAAAATAAATGCAAATGCTAACAATTATAAAAAGGTGTGACAAATGATAACAGGGCTCACAGTAAAATTGTGAGGAAATATTTGACCATCAGAAATGTTAAGTACTCAAGAAAAATTGCAAATTTAAATGGAAAAAAGTATA
Source organism: Trema orientale (assembly GCA_002914845.1). Taxonomy (NCBI): domain Eukaryota; kingdom Viridiplantae; phylum Streptophyta; class Magnoliopsida; order Rosales; family Cannabaceae; genus Trema; species Trema orientale. The sequence continues at coordinate 341,319 of JXTC01000322.1, read as the reverse complement.
CTTGAATAAGTTAATGAGAAAACATAAATCATGAGAAAACTTCAACGCTCGGAGATGAAGAACTAATCTGAATTGACCACCAATATTTCAAACAGAAAGATTTTTGGTTTCTCCATGAAGAAAACATTCTCATCCTACCTACTAGCTTTAAGCCCCTATCAAAAGAAAGCACTGATTTTGAGTAAACATCCGTGCTGATTCATACCTTATTTATTTCTTGTCGTAATTTGTCAGTAATTTCTGTTTTTCTAGGCTTCATCATCTGACCCATTAAAGACAGTATATCTTGCCCACCTTGAGGCCGTGCATTTGCAGCATCAAGATCATGTAGGGTAACATCCTGTAAATAACAAGATACAGAAGAGAGAAGAAAGTGAGATCAACATACCTTTGGGGGGAAAAATAAAGTTGAAAAAGAAATTGGAATTACAAGAAAATGAATCTTTCTGCTCAACATACCTTTCGGGGGAAAATAAGGTTGAAAAAGAAATTGGAATTACAAGAAAATGAATGTGAAAATTAGTAAATAAGGAATAAAACTACAACCAAAAATACGAGAGAACCGTTTTTCTTCTTTCAAAGAATATATGCTAATTCATTTTAGAACCTCAAAAGATAAGTGTCAAGTGAGAGTTGCAGAGGTAAATTCCAAACCAAACTAACAGAAAAACCCCAGGCCCTGATTATCGTTTCAGCTTGAGCTGATCAAGCCATCCTCATTATATGATTGTAGGGCTTAAAATATGAAACTTACCATGATGACTATAGATTCTCAAGAATACAACTTCTGTATGATATTTGACCAAACCGAGGCAAGTCAAATACTTATTATTTGGAAAACATATTCATTAAAGAATTGTAACAACTAAAGGTTTCTCCATTGAACCCTAGAGCTTAACAAGAACCCTAGATTAGTTCAAAGCGGAAATAATGTAACAACCTAAAGGTTTCTCCATTGAAGGAGTTTAAAGACATTCATTTGAGGTTGTTTATGCTGAGTAGGAAGAATTTCCGACAAGTTTTTATTTCTTACGTGCCTTCTGTTCACAATGTAGACGGCCTCATCTTCTCCTACTATTGTTACTTATCTCCTTGTTGGTCAAAAAAACTATCATGTTTCTTATCAAAAAGACAAATGACATATAAACTTTTATATTTCTGATAAGGAACAACATTTTTTTAATTAAGATCTGAGAAGTAATAACTGATGCACAGACAGTCAAATGTGCAACTGCAGCCATACAGTTTCCAAACACAAAGTCAGGAAGTGTCCAATGTCCAAAACTAGCACCACATAAGAGGTGTCCAATGTCCAAGACTAGCACCTTGCAACGGACATAAAGAAAAACATATCCAATGAATTCAGCCCACAAAAAACAAACCTGAACTATTTCCTTCTTTTTGTGAACCTCTCCTTTAGGAAGTGGAACATACTCTTCTGCTTCAAGGTCAAATTCTGTAGCAAAAGCGTCGCATCTACCCACCCGTTTTACTGCTCCACTATTTGATTCAATGTATATGACATCACCAACAGCTACCTGCAAGTTGTATCAGGAAAATCTCAGTTAATCAAAATTCCATATAAACTTGCACTGTAGGTATGCTGGGAATTTCAGTGGAAAATAATAGAACATTACCTTTTCCTTGATCAATGCATCATAAATAGTGGGGTCCAATTTCAGTTGCTTGGTTCCTTTGACAGTTTTTAATCCAATAATTACATGGCTAATGCTCTTACCATAACCACCTGTCACACTCTCAGTTTCTTCTGGTGAGAGTTCAGTTACCTGAAATGAGAATAGCAAAAATATCAGTAATCAAACCAAGTCAAAAAGAGAACAAGTATAAACAATAAGGAAAAACTAGCTGATTGTTTTTTCTTAAACCAAAAAAAGCATTCCCATTAGAAACTTGCCTCTCCTTCAAAGACTTCTTTATTTTCCTTTATACGTAGACCAATAGCTCGTCGAAAATTTTCCATTAAAACCTCTGTTTTCTTTACTTCTGATGAGTATACTTCTGACCCAACCATTGGGCAGAATGGAACCTGAATACAAAGAAAACCATTGACCATTTAGAATCAATAAAATTCCATCAACAGTAATAATGGAAATCAGATAACGTATGACACTACGAACTATCAACTTATTAATTAACATTTCAAAATAAATAACTGCAATAAAATTTGAAAAGTACCTTGCTCCCAAGCTCCTGGGATATACCAAGAGCCAGCGCTGTCTTACCAGTACCAGGAGGTCCAGCCAATAGAAGAGCCCGTCCTGCCATCTTTTTCTGCCGTATCATATCAACAACAAGACCGGCTGCTTCTCGTGCTTGTGTTTGACCCACAAAACCAGCAGCCCAATTCACTGCTGTTCCATTAGCCTGATAAATAATAACACAAAAATACCCACAATTATCAGTCCCTTGTACGAAAATCAATTTAAAACCAAAAAGAAAAGTCGTTACTTACACCATCGGTTTAAGCAAAAACCAAGTTGTCCACTAAGTTATATAATTTCCAAAACTGTTCCTAATCCCAATTCTTTATTGCCTATTATAATTGCATTGGGAATAAGTTTTTAAGAGCTTTAAGAAGCACCAAAAATTTTGAAATTTCATTGAAAGAAAGAATGCTATATGAAATATGCAAAACTAATCTCATTTACCTACGTTTAAACTACCAGAAAAAACAAAAAACCCTCAATCCCCCAATCTCAAATAATATTTTTTTTTTCAAAATAAATTTATTACAAGTTAAAAAGTCTACACTCTGAACTCCCAAAAAACCAAGGCATACACACAACAATTACGGTATTGAGACCGAAAAAAAAAAAATTCAGAACACGTTCCGAAGTCGAAATTTTCATACCTTATACAGCAACTACAGCGGTTAACACTAAGATTGCCAATAGCCTAAACATCAAATTAAGTACTCCAAACATACTCTAAAACCCTAAACCCTAAAATTGAATAATAAAAAACATTCTCCGTAAAACTCAGACCAAATTCGAAGTGCAAATTCCGTAGCTTAAACAGGGACCACAGTACTAACACCATGATTAACATTAACAGAGAAAAAAAAAAAAAGAAAAAAGAAGTACTGCAAACAAACCCCAAAACCCTAAACCCCAACACTAATTATACATAGAGAGAGAGAGAGAGAGAGAGAACCTCGAGACCAAGGCCTTTGATGTGGGTATGAGTGGCTATACGCTGCTTCTTGGTGGTAGACTGAACTTCTTCAATCCTGACATTCTCCATTGCTTTTTTTTTTTTTCTTTTCCCTTCTTTCGGTCTCAGAGTTCTCCTCAACCTTGCCCCCCTTTGTTTTTTTTTTTTTTAATGTTTTAGGGTATGACCTTGCTTTGCACTCCGCCTCCTATATAACCTAGCACATGGCTGAGTCGACCCGCCCGAGTTCATTGAAGGTACGGACGAGTTCGCCTAGAGTCGAATAGGGAAACTCTGAAACCTGAAATTGCTTCTAGAACAACGCTCTTGGTGGGCCAAAGAATTTGCACCCATTAGTGAGGGTTTTGGAAGACGCACAAAAATAAACAAATTCAAAAATAACATATTCGAGCAAAAAAATAAATCAATATTCGATAATTTTCGAAAAAAATTTAAATAAGTAGTTTTTTTATTTATTATTTTTGGGTTCAATCGAAGAATATCTTTCGGTAATTTTTGTCAGAGTTTCGCAATGTTAAATTATTGTGCTAATAATGTTATTATTTATTTTATAGCACGGAATTGTTGTCTACTGTAATTCTATTTTTTTTTATATCAAACTTTAGGTATATATTTTTGACATTTAATTAACTGTGATTTTATTATCATATTTATAAATACTCTTAAAATATAAGGGTGCGTTTGGTATAGGATTCGAATCCTATTCTTTAAATCTAGAAACAGCTTTCCTGTAAAAAGTTGGAAGGATAAATGTTTTATCCTTCCAACTTTTTATGTAAAAGTTGTTTCTGGATTTAAAGAATATGATTCAAATCTTGCACCAAACGCGCTGTAAGATTCCGCATTTTTCAACAACCAATGTTTCTTTTTCTTCCGATATCCAATCAAAATATCTTTTTCAATCGGGGGTGCATATTGGGTTTGTCATCGATTTTTTGGGTATTCGAGTTCATATTTTGGGAATAGAGGACCGACACAGTGACATTTGGCCTAATTAATCTACGACTTTTCAATTTTTGGCTTTCTGACCGATTTTCGGGTTCTAAGTTCGGGTTTCATGATTGAACCATATTAGGCTGAGTAACAAACAACTTGTTCTGAGATCACATTTTGGCCCATTGACAACAGCGAGAACTTTAAGGCCATCAGCAACCTGCAAAATCAAAAAGTCGTGAGAGCACTTCTTGGACACCAGGATGATGCCTGCCAAAGAGACTCTAACAATCATGTTAGCAACGATTGATTGAAAGAGTAGAATGCAAGTAGAAAAATAAGGAGCAATGGGGAACATGGAAGAGTGAAAGTATGATGGAATTGTATGGTTTATGTCTTTCTGAGCCTGTGAGTCCAAATAAAGGCTAGGGGCCCAAGATAAATGAGAGATGCGAGAGTGTAAGTATGACTATTTGTGAGATCATGCCCCAACTCCTTGTTAGGATGGAAGGGTACTTATTGGGGTGATAAATGGATGTCAAGCCTGCTTCGCTCTCACCTTCGGTTGATTAGGGTCTTAAATATCCCACTTTATCCATGGGCCGACTAAAGATGTGTCTCTCCTTATTGGCCAATTGGAGCCAAAGTAAGATGGTCCCAATATGTGGCATTGTTGCTCCTTTTCTTTAGGGATTCAGGTGGATCTGTCTCTCGTTGTTAGTCGATTGGAGTAGGAGTAGGATGTTCCTCACAAGTGGCATGGCTATTCTTTTCTTTAGGGGTTCAGGCTAGGCTAACCCTTAACCTATTAGAATCTAAAAGATCCTTGTGTGATCTGTTTTGACTAAGTCTTAAAGAGGTTGAGATGATGGACACATGGAAGGTTTGTTCCTTCTTTGAAGGAAGAATGTTTGAACCTATCTAGCACTGACAATTTTTTATACGACTCGAAAACGACATGAAATAAATGGGTCTGAGTGACTCATTTAATTTTCAGGTTTACACGTGTAACACAAATAATAAACAAGTAAGTTTCAAGTCAACTCGCTTAACCTGAAAATGACACATGTAATATATTTAATTAAACGGGTTATTATCGTATCATATCAACACGATACAAATATGATACATTTATTAATATTTTAATATTTTAAATATGATTTTGATTAATTCTACATATAACTACATATGTTTAGTTGAATTAATTAATGTATAATCATGTTAAATTTAATTAATCGTGTCAAAAAGGTCATAGTATAATTCATGACATATTTATTAAATGAGTTACAAGTGTCGTGTTGTGTTACACGTACATTAATTGTGTTGTGTTCGAGTTTAGGTTTTTGACATGTTTATTAATCGTGTCGTGTTCGTTTAGGGTATTATTATATCATATCGTAATCCCATCGACCCGAACACGACACAATAACACGAATTGCTAACCCTAGACCTATCTTAGGAACTTTGAGTAGGAGACAAGCCGTGAGATAATCCATTTAATTTCAAGATTCCTTGGCCAAGTGATAAGGTAGCTAATTGGAGACTAGGAGATTCCCTTGTGATGGATCTCAATTGGCTAGGTCAGATTGGTCATGGAGACCTGTGTATGATGTCCCAAAATAGTGTTTTAGGAAATACACTAGTTTTGGTAGTTTTTTAGTGAATACTCTTTTTCAAGTTTTAAGTTTGTTATAAAGACAAAATGTACTTGATACTTATCCCGTCAGGATCCAAATTTGGATAGATAAGGGCATCAAATTGCTCATATCTTGTCTTGCGCTCGACATCACTCATATATTTAGTACTTTTGACATCTCTCGACACCTTGTCAAATGCTCGACATGTCACACATTTTCGATTAAGCTCGACAAAGATTTGGCAGGATAAGGGTCAACGTAGGTGGTGTTCATTCCCGAGGTTCGACGGTGTTATAAGGAGTCGTCATGGTGGGCTTGCTGACTTCTAGTTTTGAAATTTGGTTGATATTACGTAATAATAATTTGACGTCTCTTCTCTCTCCTACTAAACACAATCTAAATGCTAACAAACAAATGTTTGTTTGATTTTTTTTCTTTTTTTTTTTCAAATGAATGTGGACTTCTATTAAGACATAGTTATTATGGCTTTTGCATCCTTTTCTACATTGGTTATTTCTAGTATTTACTTGTTTATTCTAAAGGGGTTTCATACTTATTCTAAGGTAAAATGTTCCATACACGTAATTTTTTGAGCCTTCTAGTTTTCTACTACGGTTGTTGGAATAATTTCAATTGGCTTAGCTACTTTGTACGTTATATTTTTTTGTATATTTTATTACATCAAACTAAACTTGGTGTTTCCGAGAGTGTCCAAGTGCCTGTTTAATATGTGATTTGAAAATAGATGATTTCAAAATGATATTTTTAAATAAAGAATTTAAAAATTGGGTTGAAAAATATATTTCTAAAAATGTGTTTGGTTGTTATATTTTATTATCGCTTTTTAGATGAAAAAATTTGAAACATTCTTTAGTAGTTTTATTTTCAAATAGATATTTACTTGGTTGAATTGTTCTTAATATCATTTTTTTTATAATATCATAAAATTTGTTAACATAATTTATTTAAATTAATCAAATACATATTATTTTGATTTTTTATTACAATGTGTGATTATGTACAGTAAGACCCTTTTGTATGGACTCTGCTCTTTTTTTTATCCAAAAAAATATGTAAATAAAAATTGTTTTCCAGGAAAAAGAAAAAAAAGGAACACGTCTAATATTTACATCAATAATCATTTTTTTAGAGGCGAGAGAGGGAATGAAATCACTGGTTCTATACATATTCAGAGAGGGAAGCAAGTAAATGGGTAGCCATTTTTTATGGAAAAAAAATACTAAAATTACAAAAACTACATCTCAGCCTAATTTCCGCCATTTTTAACCCAAAAAAAAGATCAAACTCATCAGTTGGTTCTTTCTCTCTCTAAGAGCAAAATCTTATTCCTAAAACTAATACATCTCTCATCAATAATCATAGTTGATTCACAGTGCATAAAATATAACGCCAAAACCCATTGATACAAGAGCTTGATGAACAACAAAGGAGAACGATTAGGAACTGCAAGCGTCAACCTGAGGGAGAATGAACGTTGGAGTTCGGCTATGGAAGAACGACGACCAACTTCGTCTGCAGATCCACAGTAGTTGAGAGAGAGAGAGAGATCTATGGTTGTCAGCGAGAGAAGCGAAGAGGGAGAGGATAAGAGCAGGAATTACAACCAAGAGAGGAAGACCTAGAGCACTAAAAAAAAAAAAACAGGGGAGTAAAAAAAAAAGTCCAGAAAACATCAATTTGTCATTTTCAAATTTTCGGATTTTTTTGCCAAAATTTCACAATTTTGGGCCTTTTAGAAATATGACCAAATTTTAGGCCTAATTTAAGTAAATATTTCTTTGTTAAATGTTATAGCAAAATGTCTGACATATATGTTTATATACTAAATGTAAAATTTTATATACCAAGTATAAAAAATTATATACCAAGTACATTTCAGTACAGTAACTGAAAATTGTAGATAAACATATTTACCAAGTATAAAAATATACATATTTGGACATTTAGCTATAAAATTTAAAAAATAGACATTTACTTAATTAAATTAAAAATATTAATCATTCACTTAAGTTCTTTTTTTTAATTCAAAAATGGGCAACCAAACATGTTTTTCTGAGCCTCTTTTAATTTTGGTTATTTAAAAATTATATAACTGAATTCAAAAAGAATAATGCTATAAGGCACTAGTGGTGCCCAGTACCACAATTATGTGTCAGTCTGTCACTGGCTAATCATAATTATAATTCAAGTGGGACTCATGTGGGACCTAGTTCATTAATTAAATCATCCAGTGATAGACAGACATGTATTGTGGCACTGGTGCCTTATAGCATTGCTCGTTCAAAAAGGGTACCAAGGCTCTAATTATTGTAATTTATCAGTTTGTAACATGTCAAAAAATCAACCGTATTATAAACATTACATCTCAATTTTCTTTCTCAACCCCACAAGAGATCAATCTCAACCACCAACCTTCGTCTCTCGAACTAATATCCTGTTCTACGTTTCGACCAAAAAAACAGAACTAATATCCTGTTACACAAATTTCTTACTCCCAACTATGCTCCTTAAGTTCTAGTATGTGTCTTTAAGTGACCGTCCAAACTCAAAATATTAGAACAATTTAGCACGTTCTGATCGTAGCAAGAAGAAAAGAATTGTAGTTATACAAAAGGCATTCAGATTCTCTGATCACTTTTTAGCAGAGTTCCAATAAAGTAAAAACAAATAACCTCCTAGGATTAAAGCTAACTACGAGGCAAGAATCTCTTAGGCCAAAAATTTCATTTATCCCAAAGCAAAGTTTTAGGCTGAACTTTTGGTCCTATGCAGTGAATCAAGTCCCTTTAAAAGTTATTACAAGTTAATAAAATGACGTTTAGAAATTCCATAAAACACTTTGAGTGCACTAAACCTCAGTACACCTGCCTCTCTCAAGATTTTGAAACTTGGGGAATTATTTGTATACAAATTCAAATTTGAAATTTAATTCAAAAATTCAAATGCAGCTGATTTTCCTTTGTTCTTTTGAGCTAAATTTATTGAAGAACATTGAGAACTAAAACATTAAGCTCAATAAGAAAGAAGACCACCACTGTACAAAAGAAGACTAACATTTACCAGTATGTATGAAAGAGAATTTACTTTTAGAAATAGAAAAGAATGGTTATCAAGAACACAACTTTACAGCAGCATGACCACAAGAGTAAAAGGACCAATTTTTTCCAGTAGAGATGGATTTAAGAAGAAGGGAGTGTTAGAATTAAACCGTTTTGAAGTGGAACCTCTGCCCATTGAACAACATTAAAACATTTTCCTGGTTAAGCTAGTTTTTGAAATAGACGGATTTTGGGCAAACAAAATTGCAGAAGAGTACTTGTCATAATAGTATGCATATACTGTAGCACAGACAAATTAATGAAACTATTGACAAATGAATATTGTTGTTTGAAATGCAGATTAAAACCAAGAATCTCAATGGATCAGTGAACCCAACAGGTGTAGAGAGTCAGCTGAATGATAACACACAGAAACAGCAAGAAAAGAATACAAAACAAACATATATATATATATATATATATATATGAAATCAAGTATAGTAGAAGCTCTATCTTTAAACAAAGAATCCTACTCAATTGACCCCATATTATCAACCCGGAACAGTAAGGAAAAAAGGTACAACCTTTTTGTTTTGTTGCCCTGCATAATGATACCATTTCATTCATTTGCTTTGCTTTGATTCAAAGTTCACTCTAACATCGGACAATTAACATTAAAACAAATAGTTAAAACCATCATTGGTTCATTTAATCACAACTTAAGCCTTATGTACAGAAAAGTAAACTAATCGTGAAATCAAGTGATCAGAACACTTGCACTTCCAGTCCGTACAACACTCCAGCATACTTCTCCGCAGCTCCATCCTTCACAAAGTAGACGTCCCTCATCCTCTGGAACGCTTGCCACGTCAGGAGGCTGTCGGAGCCAGCCTGATGGCAGTTCCCAACCGCCCGGTCCACCTGGAGCGTTTTGGCCACACGCTCGAGTCCTCCGTACAAGTTACAAAACTTGATCATGTACTTGATGTCATAGACTCTGCTCCCGAAGAACGCCCTCAACAAACAAAGAAACCCATCTAAGGAGTCGGGCAATCGCCTGCGTGTGAGAATCTTCAAGAGATAACCAAAATCATAGGAACTATGGAACGTAACCCATGTGACTGCATAGTTGCCAACGAGACCAGACCACATCATAAAACGCGCGAACAGAGCCGAATCGACCCCAAACCACCGGTTCCTCTCGAAATCAATCCCTTGCTGCCTTAGCATGTCAATAGAATCTTGGGCACACAAGTCACGGGTCACGTCGAAGTCCCGGAAATTGAACTCCCAAATAAAGCAACATTCTCCGCCGAGGTCGGGCAGGTCTCCGTGAGCGTCGGCGAGAGTCAAGCCGACCTGGATGATGTTGAGTGCGTCCACATTGGCCTTCATGACTTGGTATTGGTCGGACGGTTGGAGTTGAGGTTTTCGTAGTGGCCGAGAAGGATCAACGGGTGGCTGATAGACGAAACCGGGGAACTCTGTGTCCATGGAGATGTACGAGTATCGGGGGAGCAGAGCCCGAATGAGGTGGAATTCGGACTGAAGATTGTGCGCCCAAACCTGCCGAATGAGAACCGGTTTGGGTTTGGGATTAGGGCACGTATCTTTATCTTTGCTAACCATATTTTTCGGCTTGTGATTAGGGCTCTTTGCTAACCCTATTTTGGTTGAAAAGATGCGAGTAGGCGCAAAGGTCTGGAGAGACAACACTGCGTTTGCGAGAGAGAGAGAGAAAGAGAAGAGGAGAGCAGAGAGTAGAGTAGAGTAGAGGAGAGGAGAGGGACACAAAGGGCGGTTTTGCAGTTTGAGAGAATAGAGAATAGATCAGTCTCAGGTATCTTTAGGTAGATATTAGCCGTTGGGTAGCGAAGGAGAGACTATCTTGCTTCGAAACCAAGACACCCTTCCTTCCATATATATGCATACGCGTTGGCAGCGGGAACTGCCCTGAAGTTTGTTGTGTTTTTTTTGTTTTTTTGTTTTTTCTTTTTAATTGCCGCTATTTTGTTGGTTTCCTTGTTTATTGAAGCCATTTTTCTCACCGTTTTTTTTTTATTATTTTCATTTTTAAATTCCCACTATTCTGCTTCTTTTTTTTTAATTTGTATTTAACCCAGTATTAAGTGTTTTTTTTTTTCCTTTTAGGTAAAAGTCTGTCATTCATTAGATTGTATCACACTCTATTAGAGGAGGTATTTCCTCAGACCAAACTAGTTCCTCGTGCCCGGGAATGTATGCTCTTCAAAGCATATTCTATTATGTAATAAATATTTTCTAGAATTAATAAAATTTGTTAGATATTTTCTTTATATCTTTTGCATATGTATAATTGAATGAAAATCCATTTAATTACATAATATGAATCTTTGTAATCACGAGGTGGATTCACAGAAGACATCGATATAAGTTATTTTGTAATTAAATAAAATTGTTCGCAGTTAACAAAATAAAGTTGGGCTCTTTATTTTAATTGTTATAAATTCATTAAGTAATTTATCTTAATTACGTATAGATTTACTAATATAATTAGACTACATTGAATGAATTAATTATGAGATTTATGTATCTTTTTTGGGGCATGTAATATCAAAGAATGGAATTTCTGTTGACCATCAAAAAATTAAAGTAATTGTGGAGTGGAATGGGCCGACAGATATTTCGGAGATTCACAGCTTCTTGGGTTTGGCTGGATACTATAGAAGGTTTGTGGAAGAATTTTCACTGATAGCAGTTGCTAACTCATAAGGGAGTTAAATTTGAATGGTCAGAAGATTGTGAACGAAGTTTTCAAGAACTGAATTTGCATTTCTTTAATTTCGTATAAAGCTTCTTTTCCCGTAAAATCTGCAATACTTTTCTCAAATGCTTTATATGTTCTTCTTCATTTTTTGAGTATACTAATATATCATCTATAAAGACCACCATGAACTGATCAGGAATGGGTAGAACACTCGATTCATTAAGTCCATGAATGCAACTGGGGCATTAGTTAATCCAAAAGGCATCCTCAAATAACTGTCAGACATATTGAATCTTATTTGGCATTGATAATATTTTATTCTCAATCCTGAATTAATTATAAGTTCACGTTTGTCTATACTGTAACATTTGAGTTACTAAAGGGTGCAACTCTAATTGAGGGGTTAATATTCTCAATAACTTGGTGGGAGGTATTTGTGGACAGTACTACTTATAGATTAACAATATGGGATTTATACATACATATTCCTTGACGAGTTTTCGGTACTTGATCATAGAATTCTCTGGCTAGAGTATGTCAACATATTTAATTAATATGTTGAAAATTATCGTTAGAGAAAACCATTAAGATTTAAGAAATAAAAATATAATTAAATTGATTAGACATTTGAGATGTCAATTTAATTATGATATGGTACAAAGGATTAAAGTATAGATATTAATGTAGCATGGGCTAATTATTACTAGTGTGATAATATTCGTGAAAATACCATTTAATAGTGGAGTATAATTCTAATCTTTTAGTAAAGTAGATTCGGAATTTACAATTGGGCCGATTAATTTAAGGCACAATTGTGAGAGCCGCTATTTTATGAGCCCAAAGATCTCCGAGCTAGCCCACAAATTCGGTTGTATCGCTACAAGTCCAATTGATAGATGGAAAATAGTAGTTGGGCCTCACAAGCCCAAGATTGCACAAGTCTAGCCCAATAACTGGGCATAGGCGTGTGGCCCTCTGCCGTGAGGCACAGTGCCAAACGTGTAGTGCAGTCCCATTAAATAGGATTTGTAATTTAATTATAAGATGAATTATTTGAATTTTGAAAATTCTAAATTATTGTAATAATTAATTTGGAATAAAATTTAAATAGATAGTCTATCAGTAAAAATTTGTACGTATTATTTTGTGTCAGCCAATTTGATTTGACAACTGTCAAGATAATGGAAATAAATATCTTTTATTTAATTTCTTGATTTGAATTAAGAAATCTGGATAAATAAAGGATA
>JXTC01000322.1:290255-325090 GCA_002914845.1 Trema orientale | reverse complement strand
TATTTGGCATTGATAATATTTTATTCTCAATCCTGAATTAATTATAAGTTCACGTTTGTCTATACTGTAACATTTGAGTTACTAAAGGGTGCAACTCTAATTGAGGAGTTAATATTCTCAATAACTTGGTGGGAGGTATTTGTGGACAGTACTACTTATAGATTAACAATATGGGATTTATACATACATATTCCTTGACGAGTTTTCGGTACTTGATCATAGAATTCTCTGGCTAGAGTATGTCAACATATCTAATTAATATGTTGAAAATTATCGTTAGAGAAAACCATTAAGATTTAAGAAATAAAAATATAATTAAATTGATTAGACATTTGAGATGTCAATTTAATTATGATATGGTACAAAGGATTAAAGTATAGATATTAATGTAGCATGGGCTAATTATTACTAGTGTGATAATATTCGTGAAAATACCATTTAATAGTGGAGTATAATTCTAATCTTTTAGTAAAGTAGAATCGGAATTTACAATTGGGCCGATTAATTTAAGGCACAATTGTGAGAGCCGCTATTTTATGAGCCCAAAGATCTCCGAGCTAGCCCACAAATTCGGTTGTATCGCTACAAGTCCAATTGATAGATGGAAAATAGTAGTTGGGCCTCACAAGCCCAAGATTGCACAAGTCTAGCCCAATAACTGGGCATAGGCGTGTGGCACTCTGCCGTGAGGCACAGTGCCAAACGTGTAGTGCAGTCCCATTAAATAGGATTTGCAATTTAATTATAAGATGAATTATTTGAATTTTGAAAATTCTAAATTATTGTAATAATTAATTTGGAATAAAATTTAAATAGATAGTCTATCAGTAAAAATTTGTACGTATTATTTTGTGTCAGCCAATTTGATTTGACAACTGTCAAGATAATGGAAATAAATATCTTTTATTTAATTTCTTGATTTGAATTAAGAAATCTGGATAAATAAAGGATATATATTTATTTGAATTAATTTCTAATTATCTTAGGAATTAAATAAACGGGTCATAGTCCGGAAGATTTTAGAGTAGGATAACTCGCATCGTTCTTCCGTTGGCGTCAGTAATGGTCTACAAGAGTTTAGATCTTTTTCTTTCTAATTTTACGAGTACAATCTTGTTATTTCCGCTGCGTTATATGTGATATTAGGTTTCTAGCTTTGTTTTTTTTTTTTAATCTATGGCTATCACCTTATATGCTATAATAATAACTAATAAGTGGTACCAGAGTCAACTCGTATAAATTATTAAGAAAAGCATGAAATCTTGATTAGGATCGTTTTTTCATGTATGTATTATGTATGTGTTAGATGGGTGGCACTTAGGTTCTATGTGTTTTTTCATGTTTATATGTATGGATGGATGTTTATTATTTAAAGTATATTAATGGTTTATTCCAATCCAAGGTAGAGTTTTCTCTGTAATTTTTTGTTAGTGGATGTAACAAAAATGGGTGATCAATTTTCACTATATTTCTCCTTTTGATTTTAATTTTTATATTCTTTAAATTTCTAGAAAAATTGTAAATATCTCTTCGAGAGATATAAGACTTTCTGTAAATTTGGAGATCCACCACGAGTCGGAGAAGACGACGGCGTGAGATGGCGTGTGACAGGACGAAAAATGTGCCAAAAGAAGCTATAGACGGCTGCTGCAAATTTCCAGCATTATACATGCCAGCATGTGGTCCAGCGGGTCAGCACCTAAGATGCTAGCCCTCTAGCCCATCATGCTGGCCATTAGGCCAGCTGAAGTCAAGTGCCTGGGACTTGAATAATAAGTAAATGCCTAGCAATACTAGGCGCTTTGGTATATTCAGCGGACCAGAGGCCTATTGTGGACCACTAGGCTCAGGCCTAGTGAGTTGCACCCCAGCAGAAGGCCATTGGCCCATATCCAATTAAAAAATAATAATAATAATAAAATTAAAATTAAAAATGAAAGCAAATTTTTTTTTCATAAAAATTTGCAGCTTTTTATTTTTAGACAATTTTAATTTAGGGTCGTCTTGGAGGCAATTTTGGAGGTACTTTATAAGGAAGAAAAGGAAAAGACAAGCCTAATTATATTTGTAATAGTTTAGGACTTGTTCTATTTTTTCCTTAGGAAAACCATGGATTGGGATTGTTTACAGTTTTTAATTATTTGCATTAATTGATTGATAACACGCCATATAAATAAATAGTATCACCCTATGCATCATAATATATATTTTAACAATTGTGTTTTATATATTGTATGATAATTATATGTTTTAATATAAGGTTTTCACCTAGAAATTATTAAGAAGCATGTAATTTACAATATAGCAATTAAAACTAGAAAATTGTTAAAATTAATTAAAAACTATTTTCAAAATATTAAGTGGGAGAGGGAAAATTCAGGATAATTTTCCTCTGGGCTCCATTGATGGTTTATAAATAAATTTAGTATATACCTCGTCTTCATGATACGGTGATGCTCCCTTCAGAGGGTATATGCTTTAGATATTTATTTGATTAAACCCCCTTTTTTAAGAATAATATTGAAGTATTTTTCTCTAAGGATGATTACCTCTACAGTCGCTTCTTAAAAGGAAGATATGTAGACTGAATCGATGGTTTTACACTTAACTAAATTTGTTATTAACCTTCCCTACGAAGCTCTATTAACAAATCTAGGCCTAAAAGGACAACAGTAGTTATTTTCAAGGTTAAACTTGATAGAAAATAATTCAATAATAAGTTGAGTATAGTAAACATGAGCATGACTTCCCTACGGATAGCTTTACTAAGTAGTACTATATTTCTGTTACAATAACTGATATGCTTTTATAGTTTTTTTGCATAAATAACTGTTTATGTTATATTATTGTGAATTATTTTCAATCTCTTATGCATGAATATTTTATTATTTTAGAAAATATCTTCCCTTAGTCCACTTGCTATTATCTTAAACCATAATAAACTTACGGGAGATAACTTTGTAGATTAGAAACGCAATCTATATTTTTTTCTCGCTGCAGAAGATTACTAATAAGTCCTTACCTAGCCATGTCCAGATGCACCACCTGCTGATGCTCATAGAAATCAGAGGAGGCCGTATAAGAAATGGCAAAAAGCCAATGAAATGACTAAATACTACATACTAGCTTCGATTTTTGGTGTTCTCCAGACCAAACATCCAGGAATAGCCACTGCTATTGAGATCATGGCTAGCTTGGAACAGATATTTGGGCAGAATATTAGGTTTGGTAGACAAGCAGCATTGAGAGGTGCCATCAACACTAAAAGCACAACATGATGTTTTAGTAGGTCGTGCTGAGCACAACACAAAGCATTAGTGAGTTTATCTAGCATGGTCCATTTGACATCTCTTCTCCCTCCTAATAGACAGGCGGACACAATCTAAATGCTAACAAACAAATCAAAAGTTCTGATATGTTGGAAACTCACAAATATAATAATTAGATACTTTGAGAAACACCAAGAAGTTTGGTTTGATGTAATACAATCTACAAAAAATATTACACACAAAATTGTTAAGCTAATTGAAATAGGCTTCTTTTAAAATTCAAGCCCAAAGTACCAAAAATTCAAAAATTTCGGATGGGCCAAATTTTTTGAAAAAATCTGGATTGATTTAGAAAAATATTACTTTTTATAAGGTTTTTTTTTTAGAAAAATAACATTCTCAATAAATATTTAAAAAAAATACAATTTTTCTTTCAAAATTGGTATTTTTCGGTGGTACTTAAAGTAACTAGTTAGGTTACTTGTGGTAGCTAATCTAGTTACTTGAGATAGCCAGTCAAGTTACCTCAAATAACTTGATTGCTTACTTCAATTCTCTCATTAATTAATAAAAAGTAGTATTTTTCTAAATACGTTTAAAAATAGTATTTTGCTAATTAAAATTCAGGATTTTTCATACAATTTCAAAATTTGGGATTTTTCAATTTTTTTTTAAAAAATTACCATCAAAAATCAAATTTCCTCAATTGAAATTATTCCATCCGTAGTAAAAAACCAAGAAGCTCAAAAGATTACATAAAAATTACATGCACAGAACATTTTCCCTTGGAATAAGTCTGAAACCCTTATAATAAACAATTAAATACAAGACATAAGCAAATATAGAAAAGGGTTAAGTAGGCAATTGCCACTTTTTTCAAATGTTTAACTAAATTTACCACCACCATTAGATTTTACCACTTTTGGGAGGGAATTAATCAAGAATCTATCAAGAATTCATCAAGATTGCATCAAGAATCCATCAAGATCACCATCGACATCAAGAATCTGTCAAGAATCCATCAAGAATCTATCAAGACTGTCAAGAATTTATCAAGAACCTATCAAGAATTCATAAAAAAAGTGGTATGGTGGTAGATTTAATTAATAAGGAAGAAAAAGTGGCTTCTAGCTAATTTTTTCTATAGAAAAAGACCAAAAGTCCACAGTAACCATGTCAAAGTCCACATTCATTTAGAAAAAACAAAATAAACAAACCAGTTGTTTGGTTCGCCCATATGGGTTTGTTAAACAAAAATACATTTCACACAAATCATTTTATAAAGGGATAAAATTACTCTAGCAAGAGGTCAGTTTCTCCTAATAAAAAGGGAGTTGGAGAGAACAAAGGCTGATTAGTTATTTGATCATTTTTTGATTAGTTATTTGATCATTTTTTGTCTAAAATTTAGTATATAATTAAGTTTATAAGTTTATAGTTAAATGTCTAATTCACTTAATGATAAAAATAAAAATAAAATATATTTCATTAACTAAAATTTAAAAAAATAATAAACATTTAATTATAATTTTTAAAACACAGATATTTACTTAAATCAATTTGAAAAATTGATCGCCCACCTAATTTTCTGACAAATAAAAGTGAAAATGGGCCTCATGGGTCAAGGCCAGGGTGCTCCTTAGGAGAGCTCTCTTGTTTTAACTAGGCGCGAACCGAAGAGGGTGTTCAAGATGAATTGAGTCAGTTGAGCGGCCAGAGGTAGGTTGCTAGGGTTTTAGGCGGAAACCAAACCAAAGCCAATGACTCGGTTGAGCTCGGAGCAGGTCCTCAAGGACAACGACACCCGTGACCCTTCCACCATTGAAGCTCTCACTCTCAACCACCGAGCTCTCTCCGACGTCTCCTGCTTGAGGGACTTCAAGAGCTTGGGGAGGCTCGATCTTAGACTCAACAATCTCACTTCTCTTGAGGTCTTTCCTTTTTCCATTTTCCATTTTTTATTATAATATATATATATATATATATTTATATATTTATATATATATATATATATATGAAGTGGGTTGGTCTCTGTTCAATGCCAGGGATTGAAGTTGTGCACAAATTTGAAGTGGTTGTCGGTTGCAGAGAACAAATTGGAGAGCTTGAAAGGAATTGAAGCACTTACTAAGCTCACTGTATGTATATACCATTTTTGGGGTTAAATATTGACCCATTTCATGCTAAATTTTTTGAATTCAAAATCAGGGTGTTCTAATGCTACTTTAGGTCTTTCTTTCTCAATGGATTCTGTTCTTATATCATTAACTCATATGCTTTGTCTTGGTTGGTAATGGTGGATTGCCCCTTAAGGTGTTTAGTTAAGTAACCACAGTCTGTTAGAACTGGTTTGACTTATTCTACTTGACCACTTTTTTTCTCGGTGTTACTCCTGTTTCTGTAATTTTCTTTCAATTCTTGAACTATTAATAATTACTGTTGTTATTTTCTGAATTATGACTTGAAAATTGTGTTGGTCTGTGCTTTTGTTCTTGTGCTAAGTGCTCACCTGCAGAAACCAACATGAACATCTCATAAGTTTTATTTTTGTAGAAATTTAAACATGTGATATCCTTTCTTATAGCTTACCGGCTACAAAAGTGTGGGACATATTTCAATGGCATGGCCACTTACTATAGCGGTATAGTTTACATAATATTTATCTGCTTCCTTGTTGATAGATTTCTGATTTTGTTCCGTGCAGCTATATTGTACTTTCTTATTTCAAGTGAATTCAATTAACGTATCATTTCATTTTTATTTTTATTTTTTTTAAACCAATTTGTTTCCTTTTAAAATTGTTTTTGTATAAAAGGCTTTTAACTGTAATATCGTGGAACTTATAGTAAAGATCTAATATTTAATTTATTGTAGTCTTTAGGGGAAAAAAATTGAATACAAATGTTGTTTTGTTTTTATTAACATTTCTTAGCAGTCATAATCCTTGTTCAAGAAAACAATAGAGTTGACTAATTGATTTGGGTTTGAAGATTCACTTGGTTACCTTTATGTAAATCAGGTATTAAATGCGGGCAAGAACAAGATCAACTCTATGGATAATGTTAGGTCTATTACGAGCTTATGTGCAATAATTTTGAATGGTGAGCTTTGAGATGCATATAACTTCGCCATTTTCAAGGTTTCTGTTTTTGCCTTTTATCTTTTAGCCTCATTTCCCACTAATAATTTCTTTACCCTTCTTCGCTTGCAGATAATGAGATTAACTCAATTTGCAAGCTTGATCAAATGAAAGACTTGAACACTCTTGGTATGAATTTAAGGCCACCTTGTTTGGTGATTACATTTCTTCTTAAATACCAATAGTTTGTATTGTAGTCTAGATAGGTAGCTTGAGCACAATCTGTTGGAACTTGGAATTCATTCTAGTTGTTTATTTGTTTTGCTTTGGTTGTCTGTTTGTTTTTATTTTTTGTTTGATTTATTTATTTATTTATTTTTTTAAAGTTCCTATTCTTTAGTTTGAGTAAATAAAGTTTGGTTGTGGCTGAGGAGATAGAACATGTGATGTGTCCATACTCTTGAAGGGTGAATACAAAGTAAAATAGTTGCCTTTTAGACAGAAAATCAGTCAATAATTACCGAGGAACTTTGATCCCCAGAATATGCAGTACCTCAAGGCTCAAAAAGCCAAGGCATGTAAATGTTTCTAGGGGTGTAAAATGAGCTAATTTCACTCAACCAACATATGGGCTCAAGGGGGCCATGATATCGCAGGGTCCATTCCATTGAATAGGTGGGTTGGCTCAAGTCCAAACCCATTTAGTAATAATCTGGCCAAAGTCAGGCCACAGTCAAAATAAATGTTGGGGGTCAAACGTTGCTAGACTGCCTCTCTCTCTCTCTCCTCAGCGGTTTTGTCAGTTATAGGCCTCCCCTGCCCCAGTTTTTTGTTCTTCCGTGTATATCAGACAGCTCTCTCTCTCTCTCTCTCTCTCTTCTGTCCTCAGCGGTTTTGTCAGTTATAGGCCTCCCCTGCCCCAGTTTTTTGTTCTACCGTGTAAATCAGACAGTTCCGGTCTTTGAAATAGCATGTCAGTTCATTCTAGTTCATGATTATAGTTGTTAACATCTTTTGATTTTGGGATTCTCCTGTAGTTCTTTCTAGGAACCCAATTGGTGAAATTGGTGATTCTCTGGTAAAAGTAGCATCTATTACAAAGGTAAGCGGTTTTGCCTATTGAGGTGTTCCTACCAGCAGTTTTGCTTGATATTTTGATAAATGCTAAAACTCTTGGGACTTTTTCTCGTTTCCAGCTTTCTCTTTCTTATTGCCAGCTTAAGAATATAAATGCTTCACTGAAGTCCTGTGTTGAATTGAAAGAGCTGAGACTGGCTCACAATGATATCAAGGTATATTTTCTATTGGATTGTTTGTCTTTTGAAACCTTTTTTTTGCTTAAATTTTCCTCTCAGAATTATTTCATTCAAGTACTTCCTATCACTTCTTTAGAATTTACCTTTCATTTCATATCTTACTTTTTTTTTTTGGCTGGAGTTTTGCTTTGTTGATTGAGTCCCTAACTTTGTTCTTCATCTGTGTGCCCTGTTCAGAGTCTTCCAGCTGAGTTGGCTTATAATAAGGATCTACAGAATTTGGATTTGGGGTATAATGTTATCACAACTTGGTCAGATCTAAAGGTTGACATTTGGAGCTGGAACTCTTTTTTGATTTCTTTTTTCCTTTTATGTAATCTTACTCAAGAATAACTTTCCATGCTAAAAATGGCAGGTCCTTACTTCATTGGTTAGTCTGAGAACTCTGAATTTGCAAGGGAACCCTATTGCTGAAAATGAGAAATCGGTGAAAAAGGTAATGCTCATCGTCTTTTTTGTACTATGATCTCTGTTTTAAGCTTTTGCCATCTTAACTTGGTTCTTACAAAAATAGTTCTATTGTAGATCAAAAAAACATTGCCAAAGTTGCACGTATTCAATGCGAAACCAATAAACAAATACACAAAGAATGAGATGGGTGACAACACTGACCAGGATTCTTCACTTATTGCTGACAAAAATCCAGAAACTCAAACAGAAGAGGTGAGAGATCACGTCAGCAGAAATAACTTAAAAGAACCTGTTAGGGCTAGTCCTGGTAGTGCAAATGAGTGGGATAAGAAGAAGAAATTGAAGGGGACAAAAGAGGGAACAAGGGACAATGTCTTTGAAATTCTTTCCCACAAGGATGAGAAGGGAAATCAACTCAAGGAAAAGAAATCCAAACATTACATGCCAGGTCAAAGTAAAACTGGAAATCTTGAGAATGATCCTAACTTGGAAAAGCAATCAATGCAGAAAAGCAAAGTAAAGAATGACGAGCCGCAAAAGAGAAAAGTTTCATTCCAAGAAGATGATGATGCCACTGTCAAAAATAAACATCAAAAGAAAGCAAAGGTGAAACGAGGCGAACTAGACGTTATTGATGATGCAGAAGCTTCATTTGTAGAGCTTTTCACTGCTGACGGTACAGAAGACCCTGAGAACAGAAGGGAAAAGAAAGTTAATGATAATGCTGGTCGAGGCTTGAAGTCGGCTGGTGGCATAGTAACCTTCCCTGGTAAGAAGAAATCTAAAGCCCAGAGTAGAAGTTCCATTTTAGATTTCTCACCCGCGGTTGAAGTTGGAATGGGTGGGGCATCAACATGGGGTGATGAGTAATGAATGACATGCGAACGAAGTTTAAAAATGCCTTTAGCCCGGATAAGTTTTCGGCTGAGTGTTTTTTTTTGAGCAATGCTACGGGGCACCAGTGGTGCCCAGCACCACAGTGACATGTCTGTTTGTCACTGGATGATTTAATTAATAAATTGGGTCCCACATGGGCCCCACTTAAATTATAATTATGATTAGCCAGTGACAAACTGACACATCACTGTGGTGCTGGCCACAGGTGCCTTATAGCATTATTCTTTTTTTTTAGATCAACTTGAGACCATGACGTGTTTTTAAAAAGTAGGATAGTGGGATCCTCTCTTTTGGGGTAGCCATCAAAGGTTACAGATAAGATTATAGTTTAGTAGATAAGATTATAGTTGAGTCTGATCGTATGACTTGAGAAAAAAAATCAGTGTTGAATTGTTGTTGATGTTGATGTTGATCAATGGGTGATGTGTCAAATGGTTTGGAGTTTGGTCCTTGGATATAGGCTTGATAAGTTTTGGTAGTTGGCATGTTAATGCTAATGTCCCCAAGTTGAAATGGCACTTATACGTAAATTTGGCACGCGGGGAAGATCTTTGCTATCTATCACGTATTAATGACTGGAAACTTTTTTGGTGGTGCCTGTGGACTTTTTCTAATTTTCTTTTCTTTTTTTTTTTTCTTGTTCCTTTTTTGAGAGGGGGACCTGCATAAAGTCATTCAGTTGACTATAGTAAATTAATGAACCAAAAATTTTAAAAACAATTCCATTATGTATTAATCATTATGGAGGGGCTTGTCAACTTTGGCAAATCACCACTTTGACTTTTAATTATCAAAGCAATCATGAAGACAATGGTGTTCTTCCAGGAGAAAAACGGTGTCTTGTTTATCAGTTTCTTTTATCATATTATAAAAGAAGATGGAAATAACTCTTATGAGTTAGTACTGCATTTATCTTTAAAAGTCCATCAGGCTGTGCTGAAGAAATTGAACAGCTTAATTAAGTTGATTGTCATAACTCATAATCACGTAATACTATGACTTCTACTGTCTTTTACTTTCTCTACCCGTGAAATTCATTTCTTATTCTCTTTCTTTCTCTCCCTCTCTTCATTCTTCACTTTCTTCTCTCTTCTCATCTGGTTCTACGTGATTAAACAGCTTTGAAATTTATGAAAGGCAAAAAATGGCAAAATTTTAATTATTGAGTGAACAATTAACTAGTGGAAAAAACAAAAACAGAAACAATGGGGAAAAAAAAAAAAAAACAGAAACAATGTCAAAATTTGTTGCGTGCTTTATTTGATGTAAAATGTGCAAAATTTGGCAGTAAATAATATTCCCATATACGCGTTTTGTCTCTCTGAGAACGCTGTCTGTGTGGAAACTGTAGTCTCACTTTTAGAGTGATTTTTCGGTCGTCTTTTTGAAGACGTAGTGTCATTTGCAGTGTTTTGTTGTCGGTTTTTATCTTCGTTTGGTCTTGTTTTCTTTCTGTTTTCTTGCTATGGATCTGGAGGAGATTTATCGTCTCTGTGATAACTTGAATCTAGATGAAGAGGATGGTCCTATTGTGAGGATGGAGTGATCATTATATGAATCTGGTAAAGAGCATATGGATCTCTGCTTGGTAGGAAAAATTTTAGGCAATCGGGTGGCTAGTAAGGATGGATTATATGGGGCGATGAAGGCTACGTGGAGTATACCTAGGGATTATACGTAACAGTTGGTAGCACAGCCTTACCTTGTATAGGAAATATATGAAATATCAAGAATGTTGTCTGTACAATTATTTTGCCCACTGAGCCCAAGTGGGTTGGGTGGCACGGGTAAAAGGGAATTATATATTAGCTCGGGAGTTAAACTCTCAAAGTGCGTGATTTGCGCTTTTTTCTCGTTTTTTTTCAATAAGCGGAGTACTTTCTTTTTTTTTTTTTTTAATAAAAAAATAGAATGTTTTCCGTAGAATTTTATAAATTTTCCTGCTTGATTAAATATTCTATTTAGTTATAGCATTCCTATTTTCTTCGCATCGAATGGTAACGGCTGGAAGTTTCATGGTAGTTTTTTTTCCCCTTAAATTACTTGGCCCTTAAATTAAAATAAAACTCTAACATGTGTATTCGTTTTCAAAGGTATGATTTAATAAGCAATTAAAACTTCATCATCCTACAACTGAAAAAAAAAATGTTTTTTAAAGGGTGCCCAATTAATTAACGAACAAAACTCTCAGAACATACTTTAAGGAAAGTACATCAGTACATGTTAGTAACTAATGGCATGTTTGGTTTGATAAAATAAAC
This sequence comes from Trema orientale, assembly GCA_002914845.1. NCBI lineage: Eukaryota > Viridiplantae > Streptophyta > Magnoliopsida > Rosales > Cannabaceae > Trema > Trema orientale. Next base: position 313,857 of record JXTC01000322.1, on the reverse strand, counting down.
TTGGGAATGGAATCACCATTTCTATTCTATTGTTTGTTTTGACATTGAACAAAGGAATAACGATTCTTACGGAATCAAAATTCTATTATTTAAAGGAATTGTAATTCCATCCAAAAAATTATGGAATCATTATTCCACTATTTTATCCATATTTTAGAAACATTGCTTTCCCTTTTTGCCCTTTTAGGACATCTAAAAATAAGGACATTTTGGTCAATATAATACTTATTTCATTGCATTCCATTAAATCATCCAGACAATGAAATATCATTTCTATTCCCATTCCAATTCCACTTTATTATAATTCCTATTACCATTCCTATTCCATTCCGCCAACCAAACATGACCTAAGAACTTATTTAGTAACTGTTTTTATATATATGGACAGATAATATATTTATGTAAACTTCACCACATAACATCTAACGGCTCTTTGGCCCTAAATTAACTTAAAATCAGTAAGTCTACTTGAAAATATTGATGAGACTTGATAATAGTCTGAAGTAGACTTGATAATGGTAATTCAACTCTAACAGTTATGTGAACACATGCTATAATTGGTAATTATAAGATAAAATGTAACTCTATTCTGAGACTTGATAATGGTTTATATGTTGGTAAATAACAGCCATAACTAACTTTTCAACCCTGACCCCAGTCACTGTTACCCCAAAATAGTACTAAGATATCCGATTTTATATATATGGACAGATAATATGTTTATGTAAACTTCACCACATAACATCTAACGGCTCTTTGGCCCTAAATTAACTTAAAATCAGTAAGTCTACAATAATATATAACCAATGTGATACCTCTCTCTTTATATTATGACCAGCTAGGGGAAAAAAAAAAAACTTAAATAGCTTATTTAACGAAATATTTAGAAGTTCAATTAAAAATTAACGTTATGTATAAAAACTTATATAAAGTACGGTTTTGACTTAACATTTAACGTCACATAATCAATTAATTAATTAATTGTCCCTCTTAGTAATCCTATAAATAAGTAGTATTTCTTCTAGTGATTCCCACCATCTACACACAACGCAACTTTGTTTTGTGCATAGCCAAACATAACAAACCCTTAGATTACCATGGCAAGGTTTCAAACACACTCCATTCCCAGAATGGAGGTTTTCTGTTTGGCAACTCGAGCGACCGCGATCATGTTAATGTTACAGGGAGTTTTGGTAGTAACAACTAGTACTGCGGCACCTCCGCCGGTTAGCGAGTTTTTGCATGACTGTGAGGTTAAGATCGCAAGCTGCGGGAAGGAAATATTCCTCAACATAGTGAAGAACGCGACGGTGACAACCGCTTGTTGTCATCGGCTAGTGTTCATGGGAAAACCCTGCCATGACGGATTGGTTTCGCACCTGGTGTCCCTACCTTCCTTCAAAGGCAACAAGGCCCAGCTCTTGGCCGCTGCACAACGCATTTGGGACTACTGTGCTTCCGTACCATATTAAGTTTAATTTTGCTTGCAATTAAGTTATATTTATCTTGAATATATGAAAGTTAGTTGTCATTTATATTACGTGTGTGACTCAAAACTCAAAAGTATTTTGTGTGCGTATGTGCCTGATCCAGTGTCTAGAGCAGTGCTGCGCTTGCATATATGATATAGATATGGTATTTGTGTAACTTAGAGTTTCGGTGAATTGGTCATATAATTAACTAACGTTTTTGTCTCTTCTATTTCATAGAAAACCGAGTTAAGTTTACCTTATTTAAGTAAGATAGTTGCGTTTTGATTGCTTATATTCAATTTGTATTTTTGCCTATTATCAATTACATTTTAATTTTAAAATTTATATAAATACATATATATATATACACTCTCACTAAGTCAAACGGTACACCAATTTGGACAAAAGTTTATTACTATAGTCTTTTAAAATTTAAACATATGTACTATTAAAAATATAAAAATTACTTACTAAAATAAGGAATATTAAAAAATTCTAATAATTCAATTAGACAAATACAAAAGCCTAGAAATTTAATATTTATTAATTTAGTTGAAAATTTGATTTAAACTTTAAAATTCATAATGTTAAATTTTAGAAGGGTAATAAACTCAAAGGCCCAAAAAAGAAGTAAATTTGTCACAAACATTATATCTTAAGAAAAATTTGATGATAGCCAAGATAATTATATAAATCAGATAATTAGTGAAAATGCAAGGTATAGAATTTAATTTAACCTTTTAATGATTTACAAGATATATGGCTAAAGTTTATGAACAATATTAAAATGTATTTCAGAAGTACTATGGCATGTGAAAAGATGTTGGTAGGTATCCTACCTATTGTACTAAAGTTTTGATACCAACATATGTTGTATGTGAAGTGTCATTATTCAATTGATGTATTAAAATTTATAACAAATAAACTTAATAACAATCTAGCATCAAAAAGTTACAAATGATCACCTTCCACCTTAGATCTCAAGCCCTTCTATAAAAAGAGAGTTAGTAGTTTAGGCTTTGGTTAAAGTAGATTGGAGGGTTAGCTTTGATACCATTTTTACAAACATTATACTACATAAAAAGAGAAATTGCAAAGGATCAAGTTCTAACTAATTATGTCTTCAACCTTGGCATTCTTTTAAATAGGCGAGTGCAGAATCTAATGTGTATAGCTCGCCAAGACACGTATATTCAATTATTCAATGGAAGCAAATGACTCTACACAAAAACACAATGGATAAGACACAAAGGAAGAATATCTTTTTCTTTTTTAAATAAAGTTGCAAATACTCTTTATAATTATTATCATATATTATTACAATATGTTGATCATCACAAACAGTGTATTATATAAAAAGAACAATTACAAAGGACTCGGACGTTTTACAAATGACTCAAGTTCTAACCAATCGTGCATTTAACCTCTTCTAGGGAATCCCTTTAAATACACGATTGTAGAATGTAATGTGTATAGCTCATCAAGACATGTGTACTTAATTCTTACACAGAAATAAATAATTCGAATTAAATACATGACAGACAAGACACAGAGGAGGAATCTCTTTAAAAAGTAATAGTAGTGGTTATAATAATAATAATAATAATAATAAAGCTATACTCTTCGTAATTATTACCACATATTATTACTTCACTTCGAGTTGACCATATGGGCTTATTTATAGGTATCGGTCTGACATATCAGTAAAGTCACATAAGGAATAATTTTAAACTTGCATCTATTTTTCTAAAATGCATAATTTTGCCGCCCATATTGATTCCAAATTTGTACTATTACTCTTGAAAGACTTTTGATATTATGGAGTTATATTATAACAATATTACAATCCTATTTAAGGCTCAATATTCTAATCATCATTAGAAAACTTAAAAAGAAAAAAAAAAAACCTATATAATTTTGTGTGAATGCTTATTATTATTATTTTTTTTTTGAGAATTTTTCTTATGTCCTAATTAAATGAAATTCCTAACTTATAATTAAACTCCATACATTCAACATCCTTTCGACGTGTATTTAAAAAGTAAGTAAATATTACTCTATTATAACTGCCTTTTTTTAGGGTTGCCATTAAATCTAATAGGGTTGACTAACAAATTAACTAATCGAATAAGATAAAACATATGGATCTTACTATAAGATAAGTTCCAACTCCTAAGTGGAAGTGGTGGCACTTGTTATCTTTGCAAATTCTAATTTCCCTTAGGAGTAAAAATTTGGACGAAGGTTTAGGATCCGTGAATGATATAATATATGCCCATGGATTTCTTTCTTTTTGTTCGTTAGTCAATCACTAAAAAGTATACCAGCAAGATTCATTAATACAGTCCCTTAACCTCAGGAAAAATTATTATGATATATATATATTTTTTTTGAAATCAAGCACGGAAATTACAAAAACAAATCTGCAGCAATCACTGAAGAAATAAAACGAGGACAAGACGAAACCTAGAACATGTCACTGGGAGATGAACAAGCGAAACTAGCTTACACGTGGGCCACCATATTCCCAAGACGGGGGATGAAGAGGCAAGTACCACAATTAGTAGACAATAATAGAGATTTAACATCTTCAAAAATCCAAGCACTGGCGCAGAAAGGGGCACTCGAAAGAAGACCATTGATGATCCTAAGCGCATCACACTCGATGGACGAAACTTTGATATTTTCTCGGGCCGCGAAAAGGAGACCCTCTCGAATGGCGAGAAGCTCACTGTCATCCACCGAGAAGTTACCTGTAAGATTCCGAGCAAAAGCCGCAACAACCATATCATACTCATCTCTGAAAACTCCACCTAATCCGACGGAGTTTGCCCCACTATGAACCGAAGCATCCGAGTTGAATTTTATGCATCTAGAAGGAGGCGGTTTCCAAAGAGGGGGTGAGACTGATGTATCAAGGCTAAGAGGGGAAGACAACTTGCCCAGCTTTGAAGAGTCTCGATATTCACTGATAAAAGAATTTGCAAATTCGACTAGGAGATGAGGGGAACGGATAGTGCCTCTATGAGCTAAACGATTCCTGTCATTCCAAATGTACCTAAGTAAGACCCCGAACCATTCGAACTCCTCTAATGATAAAGCCAAAAATATTCCCAATAATATATCCCCCAAGGCACCCTGTTTCAGCGGTTTAATAAAGGCCCACAAATCAGATTTTTTCCAACAGAATTTACTGAAGTCGCAAAAGAAGAGAGTGTGGGTAGAGGATTCAACTGAATATGTGCAGCGCAAGCACCAAATATCATTTTCTACTCTTCTCTTGGCCAAATTATCAAGGGATGGTAGCGCATTATGAAAGACTGGCCAAAGGAAAATGCGGAGCTTAAGAGGTATGTTTAGTTTCCAAAGAGCTTTCTACCATCGAAAGAGGGAGGAAGAGCTGCATGCTGAGCTATTGATCCGTTCATTTAGAAGGACCTTGTATCCCGACTTGACAGTATAAGCTCCTGACGAATCGTAGCGCCAAATAAGATTGTCTTCTCTCTCCACTAAACTCAAAGGGATTGAGCGGATTAAGTCACCGTCAATTGGGAGTAAATTATTTTTTATCATGGTGTCGTTCCAAATTCCTAGTGCTAACAGAAGATCCTTGACCAAAGGGATAGATGGCACAGGTGCCGAGAGAATCTTAAAGGACGTTGGTCTAGGGAGCCAAGGGTCAACGAACACCCTAATCTTCTCTCCTGATCCTATTCTCCATCTAATTCCTTTTAACATTAACTCTCTTCCCCATAACAGACTCTTCCAAAGATAAGATGACCCTTGTTTATTCGATGCTGAAAGAAATTCTGAGTTAGGGAAATATTTACCTTGTAAGAGACGACCAACTAACGACTGAGGATTACAGATGAGACGCCAAGATTGCTTAGCCACTAAAGCTTGATTGAACATCTCAAGGTCTCTGAAGCCAAGACCGCCAAGAGCCTTAGGAAAACAGACACGATCCCACTTCACCCAAGCAATCTTTCGCTCACCATTGACCGAGCCCCACCAGAATCGAAGGATAATAGATTGAAGTTCCTTACATAACACTGTCGGGACTTTAAATAAACTCATAACATAGCTCGGAATGGCTTGTAGGACCGATTTAACAAGAATTTCTCTACCACCAACAAAGAAAAGTCCTCGTCTCCAGCTCTGAGCTCGCTTCCAAACTCGATCCTTAATGGAGGCAAATATTTTCTGTTTGTTCCGACCAATGATGGTGGGTAATCCCAGATACGTATCATGAGCCAAAGCTCCAGAAAGGCCTAAAGTGCGTTGAATGTGACCTCTAGTATCCCCACTAACATTCGGACTGAAGGTGATAGCAGATTTATGCAAGTTAATCGATTGGCCAGAGGCTGATTCATAGACATCCAATATCTTCCAAATTTGACGACAATCATCCTCTCTAGCTTGGGCAAAGATTAGTGAGTCATCTGCGAAGAACAAGTGGCTAACTTTAGGACCTGAATGAGAACATTTCATTCCCACGAGTTTATTATCAACTTCAGCCTTGGTTAAGAGCGAGGAAAAGGCTTCTGCACACAGAAGAAAAAGATAGAGCGAGAGAGAACATCCTTGGCGGAGACCGCGAGTGGGAGTAACACTACCTCTTGGAACGCCATTGACACAAAAAGAAAAGGTCGATGTCGATATACAATTCAGCATCAGTGAGATCCAGCTTTCCGGAAAACCCATTTTCCTCATGACCGTTTCCAAGAAGCACCATTCTACTCTATCATAAGCCTTGGTAGACATCTTTGCCCATTTAATCGCATAATTAGTTAACAACTGCTACAGTTCTTTGATTTGATCTATTATAATAGCTAATTAATTTGCCGGAGGGGCTACGAACTTTGGTCATTTAGTCTGTGAGTACAATTTTAAGTATCAAATCACGCATTAATTAAAATAACAATATACTTCTTAGCCAATTTTTTTTTTTTTAATGTGTTTCTCAAAAAAGATGGAAGTGGAAAACTTGGATTCTTCAACGACTAGTCGGGACTATCAAATAAATTTAGTGTGAAATGATTCACGTGAGGAGAAAATGTTCTATATGAATATGTAGAAGTCCACTTGGCCATGTCAGGCGCAGCGGGGATAAAAAAAAAGGACTTTCGATTGTTTTCGTTAATGTCTGCCAGTATTGAAATTTTGGTTTCATTTAATTTGAGCAAGACTTTCTTGGATTTGTATTTAATTATCTCAAATAATCACCGTGGGGTTGTCTTACTTTGACATTACTATGATTCATCTGTGCCGGCATATATTTAGATGACCCAATTGATCTTACGGTGGATTAAATTTCAACTTCATCCACTGGTTATTCTCGCCCTGGCATAATTATAATGCTCGTTCCCCCCTTTTTACAAATAAAATATTGTGGTTATGTCACTTTTAATTATTATTAGAACAATTAGTAATTCTGCTCTCAATACTTGCACTATGTATGAATTTGCCTTATCAATTTTGAGTTTATATTTAAGTACGTCTTAAATATATAGCAAAGTTGTTCTTCTTTTGCTCCCTCAACATTAATACTGTTCTAATATTGTCAATGAGTAAGTGTCAAATGATACCTCTCCATTTACAGTGCTAAATAAATGTCCTTATTATTGTTTTTATTTAATTGGACATTTCCAAATAATTAATTTTTTTATGAATAAATAAATCAAAAAGAGGTAAAAAGAAAATATTTTTTACATGGTCATGTATGAGTTATTTACACTTAGTTCTATTAAGACTCTTATGAAGAAAAAAAGGACTCTCATATAAATATTCTCAAAACTAAGTTTCATTATCACGTCACATATCTAAAATTAGTTAAATACTTTATTCCCCCAACAAATCTTAAAATATATTCTTCTCTAATAAACTCAAAATACTTCTGTAGCATTCGACCATCATCGCCGATCCCGATCCCAGCCATACCTCCTTTCGACTATGGTCAAAAAGTTTTGATTGCATCAAACTTGTTCGACCGCTTATCTCAGCCGTTCCAACTAATTTTTGACCGGTGACTCAACCTTAGTCGAATAATCTCGACCAATAGTTGAAAAAAAATTTAAACTGTAGTCGAAAGTTCAACCTGGGTCAAACATGGTCAGCATCCTTCTCGACACTGGCTGCTTCACCTTTGCCATTTTCTACATGGTTGAGAATTTTTGACTATGGTCGAGTTGGAGATAATTTCAAAATTCTAAATTTTCATTAATGAAAGTCCTAGTTTTGTAAATGATTTATAGTTCGTCTATTTTTTCATCACATATTGTAAAAGAGGGTCAAAATTTATGACCCTATATAATAAAAAAAAAAAAAAAAACAAAGGACATAATAGAGCAGCTTTTACATTCATTCATTAAGGGTAAAAATATTTTTAGAAGTCATATCACAAAATGTTTATAATTTCATATTTAAAAAACTTCGTAAAATTTGAAATGACAATTTGGTTATTACCCACTATGGTTCGATTAAAAATGAGTGTCAAGGGGTAAAAGAGAAATTTTGTTACCGTTTAAGGGCTACTTGAACACAAAGTCAAAAATGAGGGAACAAATTCATGCAAAAAGCAAAAGACATGAGACTAAACCACTTTATGATTAAATACAAGAATAATAAAAAAGTTGTAAAATAATATATTTTTGTACATGGTTAAATATAAGTTTAAAACAAAAAAACAAAACAAAAAATTGTATTTTTTTTCTTGGATGTAATTTCATATCTAAAATGAAACTACATTAGAACTGCAACAAAAATACTACATCTAATGCAACATATATATCAGGTTTTGAGTCAAGAACACGACGCCTCTTTTGTTTTGATTTATATTTAGTTTATACATATATATATACCCATAATTCAATAGGTATATTTTTTTTAATTGTTGGATCATTATTTAACTGCTATCATAATTTGAGTAATTGAAAAAATAATAATAACAATAAATACACATTATTTAATACTTTTCTTTCTCTACCTTTCACCATTGAATGATGTGCGTGATGAATTTTAATTGAGCAAAACAATATCTATAAATAGGTTAAAAAAATACCTAATAGATTAGTGCCATATAAAAAAAAATTCCTAAAACTCATTATATATATTATGTACATAAATTTGCATTAAAGTAGAAGTAAATGAGTATCTTTTTATAAATTGGAATTAGAATAAAAATAAGTGGAACTAACTTACTATTGCATATCACTTAGTCAAATATCGATATCCAATGGTGGAGCAAAAATAAAAATACTCATTAAAAACTCACTCCATATAATATATGTGGGCCCCAATCCAGTAGATATATATATTTTTTAATCTATTCATAGGTATTGTTTTGAGAAATTTTGGTAGATGTTCACTTTTTTAAATTTTGTTAAGTCGATGATCCTTTTTAAGTTTTATGGCAGAATGTCCACTTCCTTTAAATCACAATCTGAGTTCTTTTGTGCTTTTTTGTTTCTACTCTTTTTTAATAGCATTTTTTTTCTTTTTTGATCGTTCTCTTTTTAATTATATACATGTATGTATATGTGGTAGTACCTAATGACTCCTCTGTAAATTGAAGTTCTCTAGCCAAAAATATCGGAAATCTTCTCAGAGGAATCTGAATCAACAGGAATATTAGGCTTCTTAGAGCTCTGAGTCATATTGACCCCAAGCAACAAGGAATCTATTGGGCAACTTAAAATGCTCAACTCCTTCCTAGTCGACGACTCAATGGAATGACCACCCGTAAACTCGGCGTAAGTGAGCTGAGTTCTCGGGACCGAGATGAAGTCATCTAGCTCTGAGCCTGATTTGGTAGAGAAAACTTAAAAAGCCGTGACAGCTTTTAGATCCTAATATTGGTAAACCGTAGTATATATATTTATACTTTTCAATTGCGAATCTTATTTTGAATCCAACTTTGCGATTTGTTTACGATGAGATGATTAAAAGGGCGATAATGGTTTTGAGTGAGATGAAAATGTGGGAGAAAATTTCGACGATGAGGGAAAGTTGCTGAGAAAATATCGGATGAGAGGAAAAATGACAGAAAATCTTTTATGCGAGGGAAAGCTTGCTTCCGAGTGGTTTTGGGCTTCCGAAACCGCTTGAAGGGCATTTTGGGCATAAAAATTTCAACGGGCTTGTTGCTAGACATTCTGCTATAAAGATTGGGCTCTGGTCATATTCTAATTTTTGGACAAAAAATCAGACATAAACCTGTGCAACTCTATTATTTTGCCTAATTAAAATTCATCACGCACTCCTTTTTTATGGTAAAAGATGGAGAGAGAAAAGAATTAAATAATATGTATTTTTTTTTTTTTTCCAACTATTCAAATTATAGTAGCCGACAGATAATAGTCCAATGATTAAAAAAAATACCTATAGATAGATAAAAAAAAAATACCTATTGAATTGAGAACTTACATATATCTACAATAGCCCCGTTATAGTTATAATTAATAGAAATTATAGACTTTCAAGATGTCTAGGTATAAATAGATCATCGATTACTCACATTTGACAATTCAAAAGGCACGATTAATTAAACAAGACTTCATTAGTTATTCTCTCAGCACTAAGGTAGAACTCTACTAGATAAATGTTTTTCAGCTCGTTTTGATCACCTTCCTTATCATCAGATACGGTGATAAATTTTTGGCAGAAATTAATTTTCAACAAAACAATTAAAATTTTCCTAGTATGAACGACAAATAGTAAAAGCACCATGCATACACATATATGATATCTTTGATAATCTCAAACACTTGAACTTCTCCCAATTTGTGATAACCTCAAACTTCCACTTCTACTTAGTGTCTCCAGTCTTTAATCTTCTATCAATATAGAAACCATATGATGGAAGATGACGCATCCCTCCTTTGATAATAGCGTAGTCAAACATGTTTTATTTTATTTTTTTTTAATAAAAACCCTGTAACTACAAAATACAGAACAAAAATTACAAAAAATTACGGACTAAGAATTAAACTGATATGGATATGTGTAATCCAATTCAATGTAGACAAACTGCAGAAGTAAACTTATTGTGCTACAATCTCTACGGAACTAATTAAAGCACCCAACTTTATTTATCACCAACGAACCAATTTAATTACGGGTTAGTAAGAGTAATGAACGCTGAATTATTCTTATTGTCCTACTTTAGTCTCTAATTTTCAACGTATATAATAATAATTCATGAATTATGCAATTATTACAACATTAACAGCTCATTGTCATAAACTGATAGTTTTTTAAACAGAAAATAGTCATGTATAATTGGGTATTATTTACTTATATAAGAGAGAATCTCTTTTCCAGCCATAGTTATCAAACTATATGCTTTTTACATGACTCATTTCTATTAAAAATTTAACAGTTTATAAAAAACATAAAATGATCATTACTACAATAATTACGTAAGTCTTGAAAATCTCGTGCGTAGATTAAAAACTTGGAGTCTCATTCTTGACCGTAATTACCAAATTGTGTGATTTGTAATGACTTATTTTTATTAAATATTTAATAGTTTGTGACAAAAGAATTATTATTGCAATAATTATATAATTTAAGGGTCATTACTGTGTAAGTTGAAAATTCAGGTGACCAAAAATGATACAACATATATAATTCAGCAACTATTAATACAGTTAATCCTTTTATTACTATTACAATATAACTTCCAGTTATATACCTTAATAAAATTTATAAAAAAAACTTAGAGTTATAAACTAAATATTCACATAATTATTGTAATGTATGGACAAATACCATACTTTATAATAATAATCTGAATATTGTAATTGGAATCTAGTTCAAATTACAAGTCTTTTCCTTCAAAAAAATTTAGAAGGTGCATTAATTACGAATAACTACTTAATTAAGCATTAATTCCAATAAATATTTCTTTTTGCAGTGGAATCCCAACAAATATTTTCCATTTAGAGAGTGTCACTATACAATTGACATGTATGTATATAGATAAGAGAAAATGTCAATATAATTTTCTTAGTTCTCTATTTTTTTTTTTAAAAAAAAATCTATCTTGACAAGAGTTAGTTTTGCAGACTAGCTTTTGTCTTTTGTGATGCAGGTCAGTGCAAAATTTTTCATGGGCGGCTCCATAATTAGGCTGCTAATTTGTTTGTAAGTCCTAAGACCAATTAACTAGACGGCATAATTTTTTCCTTAATATCTGGACCAATAACAGTATCTACCTAAGAGAATATCATTGGCCACTAACTGGTGCGTTGTTAACCACCAAATTAAATCGGCCACTAATTGGTGCGTCGTTAATTACCAAATTAAATCCTTCGTATTCTTATATTCTTATATTAGTTTAACCTAGTAAGAATTCGATGCTATGAATAATTGGTTCAATTATTAAGCTATTAATCCTATGATTTTATAGGAGTTTTCACAATCTAAATTAAAACTAACAAAACCACAAAATAAAGTACAAAACATAAAAGAAATGGGTTAAAAGTTCATTTGCTACAAACCATAAAATAAATAGATTAAAGGTTCATTTGCCACCATTAAATATTTTATCAAATTAATTACCAAATCTTATATTCAACTATTATTCAAAATCATTAACCGGAGATATCAATTAGCTCTGTTATCTCTATTTTTCGTTAAGTTTTCACTTGACAAAATAAGCTCCTTATTTATATTCTATTAATTAGATATCCTTGAATAAGTTCTCATAGTTTAATATAATCAATACATTAAGTTGAGAAAAATTAGCTAATCTAGGTAATCATCTCATAAGCTCAGATCCTTTAACCTAGGCATATTCTTCATCATAATTAACTAATTAGTTTGCATAATTTAATTAATTAAGATTTGCTACTTAGGATTAGAAAACCTGGATAATTACGGATCTTAGGTTCTCATTTAGCTATTAATCTCTATTATATGCACTTGGTTGTGCACCTAAAAAACCAAAATAGAAATCATAGACATTTAAGCATAGAAAAATATAAGCGATTTCGAATGAATAATTGATGTATATAAAATCTGGAAAATTAATTTAACATCATATCTAGAGTTTTGATATCACTCTTGACCTTACTAAGACCTAATCTAGTAAGCCTATAGAATTAAATAACGAAATCATCATGCTAGATAACAAAAATAAAGATAAATGAAAGAAAAAGAAAAGAAAAACGATGGACGATCATGGAGCAAAACTTTCTGTTCGATGGACGATCGTGGAGTAAAACTCTCTGTTTCCAAGCTCTTCTTTTCTTCTAGATTCTCTACCTCTCTAGGTTTTAATGTGTTTCTATGTGTCCTACCTCTTTATGAGTAATTTGAGAAGAAATCTCTTAAATCTGTGAGTCTAAAACTCCTTAAGATAGCTCAAGTCGGTGTTTTTCACCGCTTTTTCCTGATTTCTGGTGCAACAGCACTAAGCTTCTAGAATGAGAAATTTAGGTAGATGACCAAAATTTTAAATTTGATTAAGTAGATGTCCACTTTTAAAATTTTATAGCTAAATGTCCAGGTAGATATATTTTTACACTTAGTAGATACACATATCTACCAATTTTAGTTACTGTTCTGAAATGCACTGGGTATATAATTTTTTATACTTGGTATATAAAATTTTACACTTGGTATATATGCATATATACCGGACATTTTGTTATAACTTTTGACAAAGGGACATTTACTGAAATTAGGCCCAAAATTTGGTCATATTTCTATAAGCCCCCTTCTTTATCAGAGTTTGCAAATTTACCACTTTTCAGCCTGGCTTTTTTATTTTATCCTATTTTAGCTCATCTTTTTTTAATTTTTAACCCCTTTTAGTCAAGTTTCAACGCATTTTTATCCTTCTCCTCCAAAATACCTAGAAAGCATAAAACAATATAGATAACCTAGAAATAATAAGACAACTAACAAAATAATATAAAGAAATTAACCAAATAATTAACATAGTTATGTAATTATCAAATTCCCCCCACACTTAACCTTTGCTAATCCTCAAGCAAAGCTAAAAGAAATAAAATTAAATCTAAATTAACCAAATAAAACCTAACCTACCTCAACCTACCCTTCTAGCTTTCCATATCGGAGAACAATAAGAGTTTATAGTTCCAATTTTGAACAAGCATTATATCAAATCCTTAGTCATTCAAAAACTAATACACCTTTCAAATAATCATACTCAAGTATGTGTGTGTGTGCTATAGCTAATATAAACAGTAATTAATCCACATATGTTTCGAAAATTAATTCTCATAAATTTCACAAAGAATATCACCAGTTCCTAATCAAAGACCAATATCATATGTTCTCTTTTCAACATATTTTTCCACTACACCAAAAGTTTTACCTAAAATCAAAAATTCTTTTATATAGGTTGTAACGAGGCCAGTGGGTAGTGATTAAAAGAACAAAAAAATAAAATAAAACAAAGATTCTAAAAATTTCATGGAGTTATAGATAACTTAAAATTTTTCAAGAAACACTTCTCACACAACCCATAAAAATAGAGGCAAGATTTCATTTTATTAGGCCTATACTTCATTCTAACCAATCTTGTAATGTCTAAGAGAAATCACTAAAAGGACACTTACACTTTTTCCTATTTTTTTTCCTTTTGTTTTCACTTTTACTATTGATTTTTAGTATCGTCCAAGAGATTCTCCAAATCTTTTCTTTTCTTTTTTTCCTTTTATTTTTTTATACCTCCTCACACTTATTTTTTATACTCAACCCACATTCTTTACATAACACACCTTATTCATAAGGTAAGTCTCTTAGCTCCAATTCATTTGTAGAACAAGGATAACGATGTATATAGTATTAGCTATGTACGGAAATATGTGGTTAATCAAGGAAAAATATTTACATATAAGGCTCAAATTGACTAACTAGGGGGATGTCTTTTAGACATCAAAAAAAGAACTTGTTTATTTAGCTATAGTGCTCAAAGCCTAATATGCCTTAATTATTTTCCAGGCAAAACATGATCAGTTGTTCACCTCAAAAAATCTCTAAGAAAGTTTTAATATCTAGTTTATAGTCATAGAAACCTAAGAAATATTCAAGGTGAAATCACATGAACTAACTAAATCGATCATGTTCTTCTCTACACCAAATAATATGGCTATATTATTATACAAAAATTCTGAGTACAATCATTATCAAAGCATGTATTAACTCTAAGAATAACATCAAAATTCTTAGTCATGCTTATAATCTATCAAAAATATAACAATAAAACTCAAATCTCATCATAAGAGCTAGAATGTATCCTAAGAATAAAAATGTAACTAAAAAAACCGAAAAAAATAGAGTGAAAATTTAAAAATCCTAAAGCAAAAATCTTAAAGCCTCTCACACATAGACCCTACATTGTCCTTAATATAATACTAAAATCTCTAATGCAAGAATTAAGCACGGAAGAGAATAAAACTATAATAAATAACTAATTAGAATAAACTAAAAAAAACTAAAAGAAAAAGATTAAGAGTAAGAAAATTCAAATCTATTTGTATGTGCTCCACATCTTCTCTCTCTATTAGGTTGCTTCCCAATCAATGCTTGGTTTACATTCTCAACCTGACAATGATGCACTTCAAATAGTGGCTTCTTCCCATAATATATGTTAAACAACATAATACATGGGTCTTAATTGTGAACGCCCTTAAGATTGGTATAATTTATAGTATTCTGGCCCGCTACACCAATTCGACTCCTATTAGAATAATTCGCTTGGTTGGAGAATATAATCTTCGGTTCAAGCTCATAGACGGCAACATATGCTGATGATGGTGTGGGTGGGAGATATAGAACTATTGGTAGCATTTGAGATATTATCACTATCGATGAACTCAAATAAACAGTGACATCAGCTTGTTCATCCTCCAACAATTCGTGTGCATTTTCTTCATTACAATAACCATCGCCATGATTATCACAATCATCATCCCGCCACATCTCCATCTTCTCTTAATAAGTTTCCTTAAATGATGCAGTACATCAAAAGTAGGGGACGAAGTTCTTAATTTTTCAATATATTGAGCCACTTCCTTTGTACCTCTCACAAGGTTTTGGCAATTTACCATCATACTTTGAGCATGTATAGCTCAAGGTTTCTCATGGCATCTGATAGTTCAATAATATTCAAATGGCTGGCCCAATTGTTTAAGCAATTCTATTATAGTAATCATAGTCTACCATGTCTTCAAATATCCAAAAAACTTCATCAATAGATTGTTTATCGAAAAAAAAGTGTTACCATTATCATATTCCACCCATCTCCTCGTTACGTTACACAACCCATTGAAAAAAAATAGGGAGATGAAACTCTTCAGAGAATCTATGATAAGGAAACTGAGCTAGTAAGTCTTTGCATCTACTCAAAGCACTAGTAGCTTAGAGCCTTGTTGGGGAAAGTTTAAGAGTACTTGCCGATGAATATCTTAAAGTACATCGAATAAAAACAACTTAATCACACTAGAAATGAAAAGAAAATTAAAAACAAAATAAAGAATTAGAAAAAGAACTAATAGCAAAGTAATCAGAAATCGATTCCCCTGGTAACGACGCTAAAATTTGGTGTGTTGTTAACGGCCAAATTATTAATGCTATGCTTTTATGGGAGTTTCTGCAGTCTAAAATTAAAATTAATAAAACAAAAAAATAAAGTGCGAAACATAAAATAAATAGGTCAAAGGTTCATTCGCTGCTAGTAAATATTCTGTCAAATAACTATCAACTCTTATATTATATTATTATTCAAAATCATTAACCAGAGATATCAATTAGCTCTTCTATCTCTATTTTTTCTTAGGTTTTCATTAGAGAAAATAAGTTCTTTATCTAGATTCTATTAGTTAGACAACCTCGAATAAGCTCTATTAATTTAATATAATCAATTCATTAAATTAAGAAAAATCGACTAATCTAGATACAATCATCTCACAAGCTTGGACTCTTTAATTTAGACATATTCTTCATCATAATTAACTAATTAATTTTCATAATTCATTTAATTATGATTTGTTACTTAGGCTTAGAAAACTAGAGAATTACGAATCTTAGGTTCTAATCTAGATATTAATCTATACCGTGTTTTTTCATTGTGCACCTAAACAAATCGAAAAGGGAAATCGTAGACATTTAAATATAGATGAACATAAGCAATTTCAAATGAATTATTGATGTGTATAAAATCTAGAAAATTAATTCAACATCATGTTTAGGGCTTTGAAAATACCCTTAACCTAATTAAGGCTCGATCTAGCAAGCTTATAAAATTAAACAACGAAATCATCATGCTAAATAACAAAAACAAAGAAAAATGAAAGAGAAAGAAAAGAAAAACGCTGGACGATCGTGGCACAGAACTCCCAGTCTCCAAGTTTCTGTTCTCCTGTAGATTCTTTCCCTCTCTAAGTTTTAATGTGTGTCTATATGTTTAGGCCTCCACAGTATTTTTGTCTAACATAGAGAATCCTATCCACAGGGAAAATTGACTTTAGGGGCAATTTGGAAAGAAATCTCGCAAACCCAGAGTCTAAACTCGTCAAAATAGTTCAAGTAGGTGTTTTTAATATTTTTTCTCGATTCATGGCGCTGCGACACCCAGATTATGGAGTTGTTTCTCTGACTTTGCAAATTTATCACTTTCCAGCCTGATTTTTTGTTTTTACCCCCATTTTAACTCTTTTTTTTAATAGCTCATGTCAGCTTTTTTTTATTTCTTCTTCTCCCAAACACCTTGAAAACATAAAAATAATATAGAAAACCTAGAAATAAAATGAAAACTAACAAAATAATTTAGAGAAATTAACCGAATGACTAATACAGTTATGCACGTTATCACTAACCTAGCTAGACTATTCTTCAAACACAAAGAGATTGATAAAAATATTTGGTAGATGATAGATTTGCTATATAAACAGATTTATGGGTAATGTTTAATTTTGTTTTCTTTTATTCTAAAATGAAATGAATTTTGTTTTCTCGATTTTTTTTCCGGAAAAAACATATGGTAATATAATGTTTACAAAGTTTTTCTAGTATTCATAAGACAATGACGTATTTCTCAATAAAAAATTGTTAGCAAATAATACAGAGAAAAATGTCATAATATGATCTTATATTTCAACTTTTTTTCACGAAATCCTATGTGTTTAAGAAATATGGGAAAACAGCTTGAATTTAATTTTTTATTACAAAAAATCTTATAATTTGACTATTTTTTAAAATCCTATTTTTAAATGTAAATTAAATTAGGATCATTAATATAAAATGACAAAAATTATTTTAGTGGATGATAGATTTAATTTTGTATTCATTTTTACTTTGTGTTTGGATACATAAATCATTATTTAGATACTATTTCATCACTTATTAAGTTATTTGAAAATAGTAATATTGTTCGGAAATTAGTATTGACAATTGTTAAATATAATTCTAATAAGAGTAATTTATCATTTTCTATCAATTTCTCTAATTTTGATGTGGTATTAGGAGTTTGAATTTTAAAAAATAGTTTGTAATAAAAAAATCTAATGCAAATGGATTTCCTATATTTCTTAAACATAAGAGTTCCGTGTAAAAAAAATATTATTATGAAATACAACATGATTTTATGACATATTCTCAAATAATATATATAAATCTGTGACGGAAAAAAAAAAAGTAGGGACCAAAATAATCCCAGTGGAAGTGATTGGCGAGTGCCAATCATACCCAAGTGGCTGTCAGTTTGACTATTTAAGCATTGCAAGTTCAGACTTCAGAGTCCAGACAACCAAAATAGACCAACATATCCACGTCATCAGGATTCGTTAAAGGGATCTGACTAATGTACCCATTGGCCCAAAACTTGTCTATGGTCAAAAAAATCAAAAGTTCAACAGCATTATTTTTAAACGATTTGCATGATTTCTTTAATTGTTATTTATTGTTCCAATTAGGGATCAATTACTTTTGTCAATACGCCACAACTCAGTATATATGTCTATATATCTATGCATATTTTTAATAACCATTAACCATATGCTTTTGTTTTATTATTTGTTTGATTACATATTTTTATACGGAAACACATTAGTCTAACAACAATATAATACGAAAGAGACAAGGTAATAAACAAAATCAATCGTCATTAGATAAAAAAAAAAATCAAAGAAAGAAAATAATAAAGAATCAACAGTCTTTGTATGTTTTATACACACAACTATTATATTTAGAAATAATTAATATGGAAAAGAATTACTAGATTCATTTGAAATTTGCATGAAACCTAACACATTCCATACTTCCACCAAAAACAAAAAAAATTACCATATATATAATTTAATAGGCATTCTAAAATATATAATTTAATGTAGAAGATAAGAGAAATACATAAAACAAATGTGAAACACATGAGACCTTTTTTTTTGGTGTAAAGCAAATTATAATAAGATAACTAAAGCGAAAGTAAGGAGGATATTTCGCTGCCCAAAAAAAGTTCAGAATTAATGCACACAACATCTACACGCCCATTTTGACCCTCTCCTCCCCAAAACCCCAACTATAAAATCTCAACTTGTATTCCTTTTCTCTTTGTCTCGTCTCAACACATACATACATAGATACATATGTTATATATATACAAATATACATATTAGACAATAACAAAACCACACCAAAACCTCAACCAAAGCACAAATAAACATACAAAAAAACGACACCGTTATGGCATCTTCCGACTTCAAAACGGCTCAAACTACCGCCGTCGATCACGGTGGCGAAGCGACAATCTCCGCCCTCCATCCCGACATCATCCGGGCCCACATCCTCGCCCGCCTCGACGGCCCGGCTCTCGCCTCCGCCGCCTGCGCGTCGTCCTCGCTTCACGCGCTTTCGGCCGACGAGAGTCTCTGGCGGGACGTGTGCAGGTCCATGTGGCCGTCCGTAGCTGATCCCCGCCTCCGCCACCTCATCTCAAGCTTCCCCTCCGGCCACCGCTCCTTCTTCTCCGACTCCTTCCCAATCCTCGACCGGGTCCCACCTCACGAATTCAATCCCAACCGTCCGTCGCCCTCGTCCGGACTCATCTCCGCCGTCGATATCTACTACCAGGGCAAGCTCGTCCTCTCTCGAGTCCAGGAGACCGAGACGGTCTCCGAATGGTTCCTCTGCTCGCCTTTCCTCGTCGACTTGCTCGACCCGAAAGACTCGGTCCCGACTCAGATACGACGCGCCCCCACCGCCGCCGGGAACGACGACGGCGCGTGGCTGAAACACCTGGAGGAGAATCTCACGCTGAGCTGGATTCTGATCGACCCGACCCAGAAGAGGGCGGCGAACCTGTCGAGCCGGAGACCTGTCTCGGTGTGGCGGCACTGGCTGACCGGAGAGATTCAGCTCCGGTTCGCGAGTGTCATGGTGGGGGACGGGGGTTGTTCCTCCTCCCGGAGGTGGCTCCGGTCTGCGGCGGCAGCGGCGCCGGAGATGTACCAGTGCGGGATTTTGGTCACGTGCGGGGGTGACAAGGAAGGAGGGGAGTTGCACGTGAGGGAGGTGGGGATGCACGTGGAGGACATGGAAGGCAAGCACCTGAATGGGAAGGAGAGCTTGTTGGTTCTGGGGAACGCCATGGACGGCGGTGTCAGGAGGAAGGCGCGGAGGTGTACGGACGGGAGAGAGAGGTACGAGGCGTACTTGGAATTGAGGAGAGAGAGAAGAGAGAGAAAGCAGAGGAGAGAGAGCGCTCTTGACTTTGCCTGCATTGTTACTGGGGTTTCCATTTTTGTCCTTTTCTGGTCTCTCCTCCTCTTCAGATGAGGAAAAAAAAGGAGAAATTTAAATTACAGTTGGCTTTACAGTTTTTACAGCTAACCAGTACAGCTAAAGGATTACAATTATGTAATTAATTTTATCGTTTGTTATAAGTTATATCCCAAGATTATATACATAGGAGGCAGAAGATGATCGTTATGATCATGTTTAGCCATATTCGTTTTTTCTTCTATTCTTTATGTAAAAGATGTTGAGAATTTAAAACATGCACATTTTTTGTTACTATTATTATATTTGGTCTGCAATATTTTATTAATTTATGATACATCGGGTTTTTTTTCCCCCCTGATTATTAATTACAAAAGTGCCGACGAATTGCAAGTGGTTTTTTAAATACGCAGACAGCTCAAGGAACTGGTTCAATAAATCTTACTTTATTTAAATAATTAATTTATTTTTGAGGGTAAAATGTGGAGGGACAGCTTCATTGAATTAGAGTATATCTTATTATAAGATATGGATGATTACGTCATAGATATTTTTGAAGCACATCGTTGGTGACATTTCCACTAGAAATTAATTGGTAGGGGTGGAGAGAACAGTCACCATAAACAAACGTACTGCTCGTTACATGTATTTGACCATGAACAAGTCAGTCCACTTTCAGATATGCTTCAAAAAAGGGCTCCTTTGAAAAAGAAAAAAAAAATTGTTATTACCATTATTTAAAAAAAAAATTCCCATTTCAATTACCTGCGACATTTTTCGAAGTGTTTTACCTCACCACCAAACCAAATTACGCAATAAAATGGAAATCAATTAAGCTTGAAATGCTCAACATCGAGTAGATGCATGTAGTACCTTTTTTTTAAAAAAAATGATATAAGAATCACTTTTCGTTTCTTGTGGATATTGAAAATATACCTGAAATGCTCAACATCCAGTAGTAGGTGCGTGTCAAATACTGCATTTCAAACTTTTTGATGGTGAATAAATCAATTTAAGTAAATCCCATATTTTTTTTTATTTTTTTTTGAAGTAAGGTAAGTAAATCCCATGTTAATCTATTATAACAGATTGTTTATTTAATATTTATTCATTAAGCTATTGTCACAAAGCATAGTTTTTATTTGTTAGGAGTAAGTTTGGTAGGACTAAAATATGTGAATTGTACTGAAAAGTGACGTTTGAAGTTGCCAATGTTCGACGTCGGTTTTTTCCCCTATTATTATTATTATTATTTTCAATCATCAGGGACTGAATTTTTTTTATTACTTTTTTGTCATATTTTTTAAATTATTTGCACATCAATTTTTCATTTTTCTCTTTCTGCATCCAACTCAGCTTTGGATCCTATTGTCTTCGATACGTAGTAGTCAGTTATGAGGGTGAACGTACACATCCATTTCTTAGTCCCAGTGTTAAAAACTTGAAAAGAAAAAACAGGGTCTTTGCTTAGAATCCAAATCCTAAGTCCAATTTCAGCATTCTAAATTACCTCTAACTATTACATCGATGCCTCATATAATAAAAATTTAAATGAGAGTGATAAAGTTTTAAAAAAAAATTATTACGTATTCATATTTTTAAAAGAATATAATATTGATTCGCTGGTTATTCGTTAATTAGAATATTAAAATTAGACAAAAGATTCGAGTTTTTTAAATTTTTTTCTACAATATGACTCAGCACTATATGACTGTAACCAATGATGAAAATGTTGACATCGACGGGGTTGTCGAGGTTTTGATTTACGGAAAATGTCGACGAAAATGTTCACGTCGACGGATATTCTAAAAAAAAATGGATACTTTGAAAATAATTCTAACTTTTCCGATAAAACTTTATAGAATGCTAAAACAACTAATATTATTTTATTTAAACTAGATTAATAATAAAAATAATACATATTTGCTTGAATATGATAATTTTTTTTCCCTTATATGTTGTCTATATAATAATTTCATTACAATTAAGTTAGAGAATTAACATTATTATACATTGATTACAATATTACAATATTCTAAATACTCTCTACTAAGAGGACATAAAACAATATAAGTTGTAATATTCTAATATATGATAAAGATATCAAACTTCCAATTATTTCTAATATGAGAATGAGTTAAAAAGAGTTTTCAGAAGGTTGAAAAATATTAGGTAAGTTCCGAACTTCTGATCTTGATCTAAAGATTCTAAGCAATACATTTACAAAGATAATATGTATTTCAAATAATTTTTTGTTTTTGACAAAATAATTGCACACACACTACCAGATGTTACTTTGACAAAATAAGTTTTGAGATACTTTTGTTTTATAAAAGGTTTGTATCCTATACCTCTTTTGTCAAAAACACATCTTTGCTCACTAAGCATCATATCAAAATTTTTCTTTCTATCTATAAATTTGTGGACAACTTTAGTCAAATTAGAAATTTTGTCATTCAAGGAAACATTTTTATTTAACAAAATGTCACAATTGCTACAAGGCAATTTTGTTTCCTTTTCTTTTTTAAGCTCTTCAACTATTTTTGACAAATTAAGAATTTCGTTTTTGAGAATATTATTCTTGAAAATGAGTTTTTTAGAGCTTTTGTGTAAATCATTAAAGTCACTCAATAGATTTTCATATTATAAATCACAATCATTATCATCGTTACTACTATTATCACTATCATCATTGGGGTCAAGAGATTTTACCTCATCCTCAATTGCCATGAAATACATGTTGTCACATTGAACTTCTTCATTTAATTTATCGTTTCCATTAACAATACATGTGGCCTTCATTTCCTTTTCTTCTTCTCTATTTTGATTTTTGTTCTTGATCATCAGGATCTCACGAGAAATGAGAAATTTGATAAGTTCTTCTAGAGGAACACTTGTGACGTCTTTCTCTTCTTAAATAGCAACTACCTCCGTTTGATATGCTTTTGTTAAGGTTTTTAAGACCTTTGTTACCATTTTAGTATTGTTATAAATTTTTCCAATAGCATGAAAATCATTAGTGATATTAGTAAATTTAATAAATATTTGAGCAATAGATTTATCACTTTTCATTTCAAATAACTCATAGTCATGCACAAGCATACTAATTTTACTTTCTCTAATTTGACTTATGTTTTTATATAAGCTTTCAAGTATTTTCCACATTTCATATGCACTAGTAGCTATTTGTACACTATTATAAATATTTACATCTATACTACATAACAAACAATTCAAAGCACATCTATTTTTGGAAAATATGATTTTATCATTATCATCAAATTCATAAAATTCTTTTTCAACAAATTTGTTGTCAATTATTTTCTTAGGAATATATGGACCTTAAATAACAATATTCAATAAATCATCACCTATACATTTAA
>JXTC01000322.1:253262-283314 GCA_002914845.1 Trema orientale | reverse complement strand
CTTAGATTTTACTTTTCGTACAATAAAAAAGAAATTTTATGAAATATTGAAGGTAAAATTACATATAATTTTAAATTAAAAGTAATTAAAAAATTAAACTTTAAATTAAATTTTTAAAGATGAAATAAATAAAAAAGAATTAGAAATTAATATAATAAATGAGATGACTTATTATTGTAAGTTTATTTCCAAATTAATTAAATTTACCCATCCATAAAATAAAAACAAAAATACTCATTAAAAACTCGCCCATATATATATATACATATATAGACTTTTTAAAAAAAGAGAATTGGAACAATCTAGGAGAAAAAGAGAAAGTGAAAGCCTATATATCCTCCACCCTGCACAAAATTTCTCAAATTTCTTTAACTACCCCTCTCTTCAAATTTCTGGAACCATGTTAATTAGAATTTAGAACAATCATTTGAAACCCTAGATTCTCATTCTCTGCAACTTCAACTTTTTTTCTCTTTTTCTTGGAGACCCGCTCCACTGAATTTCTATTAGCAAAGCCCGCATTCTAGTCTTTGCTTCAGTCCATGTGTCTCACTCACTCTCTCTCTCTCTACTTCGTCATTTTTCCTCCGCCATTCCATAGGGATCAAAACCTGAATTTTCATAGATGGAACGGGTATCAAACCGTGAAGAGATTTTTTTTTTTTTTTTTGGGTTTGTTTTGTTCTTCATTTGAATGGCTTACTGGATTTTATACAATAAGATAGGATTCACGGTAAAATCTGTGGTACTTAACTTTTATCCAATAATACAGACTGAAAATAGACCCTACTCATAGGGGAAAAAAGAGGACTTCCTAAAGTTTATGTTTCACAAAAAAAACAATTGTAGAACGATTTCTTTTTTTTTTTTGGATGGCTACGGTAGGGGCGTCCCTACGTAGGGTCATGCCTTAATTATTGTTGGATGGGAATCTGTGGGGAATAACGGGAATCTGTAGAGAATCTATTTATATATAGATTCCCATCTAACAGTGGATAGACAGGGCCCTACGTAGGGGCGCCCCTACTGTAGACGCGCTTTTTTTTTTTCTTTTAAAAGAAATTTTGAAAAACCCATTTAAAAATAAAAAATAAAATAAAATACGACCTACAAAATCATGGGCTGCAATGGCTGCCGTGTACTCCCGAAATGATTGCATGCTTTGGGAATGCCTTCAATGGATCGAAACCCCTCCGGCCCAAGCCCACACCACACTCTTCTCTGCCAAGTTCTTCGGCCAGGTCAACCTCCCGTCCTTTCATTTTCACTGTGATACTTATATATATATATATGGTGGTCTGTCTAGCATTCCCATCCAACAATAATAATTAATAATTAAGTATCATTCCCTATATATACATATATATATATGCTGTTTATATGTTTATATTCCTATATTTGGAATCAAAGAGGTCCTTAAGTTCGTATTTTTACTTTATGGATTTTCTTCTCTGTTTATCATGACTGGCCGATTATGGGGTTGGCGGCGTTTCTGAGACCCATCTCGCCTACCAGAGCCTGAACTTAGGCATTCTTCTTCTTTTTGACTCCCGTATACCCCTATTCCTTCTTCCCGAAACTGCGCTGGGGGTTAGGGTTAAGGCCTGGTTAGCCCCTCTCTCTTTACCTCGAGGTTTTTGGAACCTTCCATGGCGAAGGAGGAGGATCCGGCCCCAGCAATGGAGGTACCCAATTGGGTCATTGGTATCGGAATCCGCATTTTCCCGGTGCACTGGCCGTCTGGGAAGGCAACGATTCCGACTCTCCTCCTCAGGTGATTCTTGTTAGAACAATGCTTGTTGTAGGATTCTTGGTTGAATTTTGTTCAATTGAAATTTGAAAGCTATTTCATGATAATTTTTTTGGTTAATGTTTTGATAAACTATTGCCTTATTAGCTTGGATTGTCGGTTTAAAAAGTTTGAATTTGGCCTTTAGGTGATTCAATTTAAAAATGTAGCTAGTAAATTAGTGAATTNAGTTTTCATGTCTTATTTCTTTTTTCATTGAAATCAATAGTTGATATCTCAATATATTTGGGAGAAAGTTTGTTTTTACTACTCGTGTCTAGCTTCATTGAAGCAACTGGCTTTTGGTAAGATTATAGTTAAGTATTATTGTTGTAACCATGCTTTTTAATACTAATGTGAACAAACAATTTGATACTCCTAACTCAAAAGTTTTTTGTTCATATATAAAAGTGAATGACTGCATGGTGACAACAATAAATGGTTCTTAACTCTTAAGCAAGAAGAATAACTTTTTGTTAAATGGATTTTCGGAAAAACATGTAGATGATATTATCTTTTGCTTGGTTTGTTGAATGAAATAAATATGTTCAATTTTTTGTTTAAAATATAGTGTAGTTAAATATAGATTTTTTATGCCGTACAATAAATCAAGCTAATGATTATGTCAATGCATTCTATCAATTTGTCACGAAACATGGGAAAGTAGGTGCTTATTAATTGGTATTTTATCTTTGTCCTTGAAATGATACTAATATCTAAATGGGCTTGGATAGAAAAAAAATTATGTGAGGAACTAATTTACCAAGTATAGATTATTCTTTGGAAAGTTTAGAATGCGCTGACCGACGAATTTCGTTTTTGGGTATTATACCAAAGTCTTTAATGACTATTTCCATTTGAAACCATATTGTGCTTTGCACGCCTTGCAGGGAATATGTATTTTTAATTTACTTATTTCTTTACTTTTTATTTGTTTATTAATTCTAATTTTATTTCTCTGATACACTGTAATTTTATTTCTCATATACTTGATCTTTCACTTATTAGTTTGGAGTTCTTCAAACTCTATTTAAGAAGACCCCTGAAACCATTTCTTCTGAAATTCATTCCTTGTGCCTCTCTTTTCTTTATATTCTTAATCCATGGACAAGCCAGTGAATCCGATGATCCCTCGTGGCACGCAATCCCAGAGCATGGTCGGTAAGAAGCGCAGGAAAAATAAACCCTTCTTCCTCTGGAATACATCTGTCACTAGAAGTACTGGTAGCAATCAACTATTTGCTACTGAAAACATTTATCTGAAATCATCGTTTATGAATGACTCATCCTTGGGAATTCAACCAGCACTAGGCATTGGTCGATCAAGTATGAGCCGATTTGGTGGAGAATATAGAAGAAGTCAAGCTACTGCTGGTTCATTGCGAGCTGTTTGCCTTCGGAGTGTGGAAGATTGTTTTGGTATTAATACCCTATCATCCCTTTCTCTTGTTAATTCTAATGAAATTAGGTTTCAAAAAGGTCAATATTTAAGTTCTTTTACAAAGAACATGTTCTCCTTCATGAGTAGGCAAACTTCTGTTGAAAGCCAGTTTGTTTTTGATGAAAGAAATGTTAGTTGGCCCATGTTCAGTGAAAATCAAGGGCTTCTTATTGATGAGTTTTCTTGTGATCTGTGTTATCATTACTCATCTTACAACCTACCTGTGTATCCTATTAGTCTCTTTGCTTCTCAGATCGGAAGCAACAGAGATCTTGCCCATACAACATTTGGTGAATATTCTCCTGGACCAAGCAATCCCGTGTTCACAGGGGATCAACAACATATTAGCACTGAGAAACCTGATGTGACTGACTTGAGAGGTAGCCAATTGAGCCATCCATTTCAGCATCAAACTGTTCAGCATTGGAACAACATTTGTATTTTTCAATCTTTTCAATGCTATGAGGACTGAAAGGCATT
Source organism: Trema orientale (assembly GCA_002914845.1). Taxonomy (NCBI): domain Eukaryota; kingdom Viridiplantae; phylum Streptophyta; class Magnoliopsida; order Rosales; family Cannabaceae; genus Trema; species Trema orientale. The sequence continues at coordinate 279,604 of JXTC01000322.1, read as the reverse complement.
GGCATAGGAGTTGTGGTCCCTGCATATGCCCTAATTGCTGGAATACATTTGCTTTAACTCATAGCTTTTTTGCTATTGTGGAAGAAGGCAAATAGAAAGCATCTTTGGATAGCAATGGTGAAAATCAAGGCAGTGGAAGCTGATGTGGCTGTAAACAAGAGCATAAGTAGCAGTTGTTGACATTTACTGGAAGGATTTCTGCTTTCTTTTATTTCCTCTGATCCTCTCAAACCCTAAAAATTTCCGGATATATTGTTTTTTTCTTTTTTGATTTTGTTTTGTTTTTTGTTCTTTTTTTGAGTACATTGTTAGATTATCTACATACAGTTAAGTCTATCTTTTTATTGGACTTATTTGAAACTTCCTATCATATTCCCATGTCCAACTACTTGCCAGACATATGGATGCATTTTAAGCATTATGATTTCTTTTGGGTAGTTTGCTTCTTTCTTGAAGAAGCGAATATGGATTTTGTTTCAGGTGCTCTTCTGGATTGCTGCCCTCAATTTTTGGAGAGATAAGTAAGAAGCAATTCTTTATTGCCAGTACCAAAACTCTATGTTTTAAACAATGCCAGTGGGAAAACAGTTGAGTGGCCTTATAGTCCAAAATGCCAATTGGAATTCCAAGGACCTGAAATATGGGAAGTTGGTGGGACAAAAATTTCAAGTGCAGAGGCTCTTTTCCTATGTTGTAAATTTTGGACATATTTGTATGGCAACTGCTATTCTGTGCATGGTTAGATTTTTCAGTGATCTTGAATCATAAGTTCACAGATTGTTCTATGATGAGTTGAAACTATTATATAATCTGTGAGCAGCGCGACTTTTTATTCTTCTTTATTTCTTTTTCATTGATAATGTTTTCGTATCCAATATTTGAGGCATAGTTTCTTTACTGTGGCTGTGTTATATTGTTTCCTTCGTTTTCTACTGCATCTTAAAATGACGAACTGATTAGCATGCGATGTTTTAGAAATAATGGATGTTGCTTCTTTTGTGTATAAATTTTCCTTCTGTATACATGCTTATCAAAGTTTTACCTTGATGTGTTTTTATAATGTTGTAGTCTTCTTCTTTGTTTTAAAGTTTTAAGTAATGTAACATCTTTTGTTTGGTCATTCTAGTTTTTAGTATGGTGGTTTTTCATAGAGCACCATCTTGAAGAGGTTTCTAAAGTTGTTTTGCCTCCATTCTTTATTGATAAAGTCTTGCAGTTTCTTCATGATCAAGGTCCTTTCATCAAAACGAACTTAGAATACAACATGCCGCAAAGTTGCATACATGCGTAGATGTTTGCATGATTGATGTATGTATATTGCGAGTGAAAGAAATCTGACTGGCCTTAGGATTGAACTTCATAGGCTAATATTTGCTCTTGGGTGGACTAGCTGGATAGTTGACTGCTTTCATATCCTCTAGACCTTTAAAAATTCCTTTTTGTCCTGCTGAGAAAGTAAAACTTCGTATGTTGATTGTTCTACTGTCGTGTACTTGTTAAATTTTCTGACATTTGGTTTAATCGTTTGGATTTATGCATCTCTAAGATACTGATCTTTAAGATATTTGTTTGCATTGGAAATGGATGAAACTGAAAAGCTCTTTAGACTGTGCAAAAATTTCGTAAGTTGATATTCTTAGTACTTTATGTTCGTTATGTCATTAAAGGGACAACTGGGACAATTTTCTGCTCTCGGCTTGATATTGCCTCGTTGATTGTCTCAATCTTTCGTATTCCTCCCGCCTTTTTTGCTATAAATGCATTTTCTTTTATTTTCTGGGCGCGTCTACAGTAGGGCCGCCCCTACGTAGGGCCTTGTCTATTCACCGTTGGATGGGAATCTGTATATAAATAGATTCTTCACAGATTCCCGTTATTCCTCACAGATTCCCATCCAACGATAATTAAGGCATGACCCTACGTAGGGACGCCCCTACCGTAGCCATCCCCTTTCTTTTATGTTAATTTCTGTTGAGTGATATTTTTCTTTTTTTTTCCGTTGATCCAATGGCTAAAAGAAAGGGGTTTATAGAAATTTGACCAAATTTTGGGCTCAATTTCAGTAAATGTCCTTTTGTCAAATGTTATAGCAAAATGTCCGGTATATATGCTTATATACCAAGTGTAAAATTTTATATACCAAGTGTAAAAAATTATATACCCAGTACATTTTAGTACAGTAACTAAAATTGGTAGATATGTGTATCTACTAAGTATAAAAAATATATACGTGGACATTTAGCTATAAATTTTAAAAATAGACATCTACTTAATCGAATTTAAAATCTTGGTCATTCACTTAAATTTCTCTAAAAGGAATACCTACTGGATTGGCAACCATATATATATATATGAGAAATGTTAAATGTATTCTCTTTCGTACTCTCTTTTATACTCTTCAGTCTCATTATTTGACAGGTGTATTTCACTACCTAGTTTAATATTTTAATAATACAACAAATTATAGTGGAATCTATATGTCAAACAGTGAGATTGAGAGAGTGCAAGAGATAATGTTGTTAGTATTCCTTATACATCATATAATTCACTGGAGAACAAAAAACTAGAGAAGAAAAAGCCTGAGGCTTATTTGCATCACTAGTCCCCAATCTTTGGGTCTTTTGGCATTTTAGTCCCCGAACTTTATTTTTTGGCGTATTAGTCTCCAAACATATAGTTTATGGCATCAGTTCAAGAGCCAAATTTCTTTGTTAAAATATTTACATGATCCTTTTTAGAACATTGAAAAAAGATATTGGAACTTTTAATCTAAAATAAAATAAAATAAAAGTATTAAAAAAAGAATAATGAAGAGAGAAAAATGATTTTCTTGTCTCATGCTCCCTTTTCGTCTGTTCCCACTCACACAGTCTCAACTGCCTTCAATCCTTAAAAATATAAGTCAAAGTCCCAATCCAAAGAGGAATCTTAGGTTGCGGCGGGATAGCCCAAAAACTTACGCTCCATTATACCTAAACATCGAGCTCTACAGTGTTGCCAAGTTGCCAGCCATTTGATCGACAAAGCTAAGGACTTCGCCTCCCCCAGCGGTGTCCGTACTCGCCAAGAGGTACACCTCCTAAGAGTCCCTCCTCGACGACCTAGAAATTTCACTGTTTACGTCCTATTGCCGATCATATATTTGTTTCATTGTTATGGGCTTGGGTATCTTTAAAGATAAATGGGATTTCGGAAACTAGCTTAAAATATGTTTGTTTTTATTTATCTAGGTTATGAGTATTAGTTGTACTTTCAATTTTATTGGTCCGTTATTATTTATTTAATTATTTTTTTCGGGGTGACGAGAGTTATGGATTTCCTTTTTTTCAGTTTTGGCTTGGATTTTGCTTCTTATCATACGAAGATGGAGGAGTTAAAGAGGGAGCTTCGTAGAGGAAGAAAGGAAGGAGTTTTTTTTTCTTTCTCCCCCTTCTATTTTTATAATGCTTTTTATTATTTTTTTTAAATTGGAATTTTGAAATTTCTTTAATGTTTTAAAAGTAGTCATGTGCTTGCCATGTGGCCTTTTAATGGAGAAATTAATGGCGTTTGGTTCTAGGACTATTGATAAACATAAACTATAAGTTCAAGGACTAATATGCCAAAAAATAAAGTTTGAGAACTAATATGCCAAAAGACCCAAAGATTATAGAATAATGACGCACATAAGCCAAAGCTAAAAACTACATTGAAACTCATTTGTAGGAAATAGCGAAAGAATCGGGATAAGAGATAGACAAAGAAATGGAAATTGAAAGCCCAGATAGGATCTAATTAAAATAGGGACAAAACTAGAAAATAATATGTTAAAACTCACAAAGGGCCATAAACCTATAAAAATGGTAATCAGTCTATATAACATAGTAAAAGGAAAATTTTAGAAAGGGGACAACTAACCTAAATTATCAATGCGTACATATTAATATATATACACACACGATATAGGAAATTATTATTTTTGACCCTATTTAAAACTCACTGTAAAAAATAGGGCAAGTATTTACAAAATAAACCATTTCTTTTAAAGAAAAACTAACCATGATTGGGGTCGATAATATCCTATTTTAAAAGGACAGGGGGGGGGGGAATCTACTGGCACATATTTGTTTTTGATAGGGATCGAGTTCAAAATGAGAGACACTGATGTAGTAGACACAGAGTTGATCGTGATCAAAACAGTTTGACCAAGGTAAAAAGAAAATACTAGAACTTGACGAATTCAATTTTTTTTTTCATCTTCCAAATGTGTTTTCTAATTGAATTTTCTATCAAAAACTCGAATCTAAAACACCAACTATCAATTCTAAATCTCCTTTTTCACATTTTCCTTCATCAAAAAGCTAACAGTGGCCAAAACAAAATGTCGAAATTCACCAATATAAGAAGATGACAATGAAGAAGAGGTGATGTGCTGACTAAAGCCAATTTTGAATTTTGAGGAAGATCTAATTATTAGGACAACTCCAACCTAACGTTAAAATGCTGTTTTTACCAAAAATAGAGCAACCCAGGCCCTCTAACTGAGCGCTATTCTCTGCGCCAAAATGGAGGGCCGCTATAGTGCCGCGCCATTAATGGCGTGGCACTATAGCAATAGCACTATTTTTTTTTTCCTTTTTCTTTTTGGTCAAACTTTCAAAAATGCCTCTTTAAATGTTTAATTTCCACATATATCCTTGGGCCTATTTTACATTTAAAATATTTTAATTAATGTAAATGATTTTATATTAATTGTCAAATTAATTAAAATAAAAATTAATTAATTTAATAGTTTGAATTTGATTGTAAAAAATGTTACATATTATTAAAGTTGTGTATATAATGCTTTAAAATTAATAAAATAATCAAACACTCAATTAAATTTAACAAAATACAACTTTCATTATAACATAGCAGATAAAATGAACTCAAAATTTGATCATTTTGCTCTAAGACCCTATTATTTATGTAATTTCACAAATGACATAACTGATTAATATATCGTTAAATTAATATAATTTATACAAATATTTTAGTAACGTAATTGTTTAAATAAAATATCTATAAAGAGTTAAAGGGATAAAAAAAAGAGATTTGGGTAAAAAGAGAGAGAATATTCTTTTTTATTGTAGATATATTCTTTTTAATGTAGTATTTAGAATAATAGGTTGGATATGAAAAACATATATATATATATAAAGTAAAATTATTACATTTTAGAGTTTTAGTTGCTGCAACATAGAATTTAATTTCTAGTTGGAGATGCCTTGGTTGGACAAGTCCTTAGCGAAGCAACTTTTTTTGCTCCATTTGGTGTAAATTTCCCATATCTTATCTTCTATAACAAGGTACAAAACTAAAGACTTAAAATGTTCAAGATATGCCTCGTAAACTTGATCTCATCTCCTTTTATGGTTATCTCTTCTTTGTTTCCAGGCGAGGAACTCCAAACGAACCCAACTCAATGGATACTACAATCTTCTCCGTTACCGATCAACCTAAACCAACAGTGACCCCATTCTCTATGTTTCCAGTCAACCCAGATCAATAGAGACTTTCCGTTCTCTCCTTTGCACCTTTTTGCTTGAAAAAGTCAGAAATCAGAGAGTAAAAAGTTGAGAAATCGAAATTTTAGCTTGAATTTTTTAAGGAAAATTTTGGGTCTTCAACGACATTCCGATGTAGTTCAATGTAATTCGTTATAATTCGATTCATTTCAATGTTTAATTTTGATGCAATTCAACCATATTCAATGAAATGCGATAACGTTTTGACTGGAGTTATAAGTTCAAAATTTTGATAGTTTTTGATAAATTTATTTACTGTATTTCGATATATTTGTTACATGTCAATAGTTTTCGAAAATCTCGTTACTAGGTAAAGATGATGAATGCAATGGGCATAAGGGGCAAAGCGTGTGATTTGAGTATAGTGGGAATGGAAGGCTAGGTGGGTGGGTGATGGCCGGAGAAAGCCAGGCAGCGACGAATGGAAGAGGGAAACCCTCAAACAGGGTGTGGGTCGTTGGCGTGTGAGGCACATCTCATGAGCGTTAAATAATTGTATGAACAGATGAGAGAGGGAGGAGACAAGAGAGTTGGTTTGAGTTGAGTTTGTGGCACAGAGAACGCGTGAGATATTTGGGGTGCGTTTGGTATAGGATTCGAATCTTTTTTTATAAATTCAGAAATAACTTTCATGAATANAAATATTTATCATTCTAACTTTCTTCATGAAAGTTGTTTTTGGATTTGTAGAATAAGATTCGAATCTTATACCAAACGCACCTTTGGTTTTTTATTCCAATGCATAACTAAGCTTTCAAATTATGATGGGTAATTTTTTGTCATTTTGTCCCATAAGCATAGATATGAAACAATTATTGAGTGGAGCATAAAAATCAAATTAGACATAATTTGGAGCATATTTAATAAAGTATCTCAAATAAATTGATCTACTAAAAATGGCTATTTTTTTGCAGAAAATATAGAAAAAGGACATTTATTTAAAAGGGCCCAAAAAAGGGATATTTCTTGAAATGAGACGAGGAAAAAAAAAAAACGGATATATATTTTTTATAAATACTTAAAAAAAAACAAGCGGAGGTCTTACTCATTAGTGGTTGTGGGAATGCTTTGATCGGAAGAGTACCCCACTTTATCCATGAAAGTGCCACGTGGCAGAAGGTGATTGTAGAAAAGAATCATCCATTAGTATAGCAATCTATCTTTCCCACGAAAATCTCCATCACATCCTGGAATTGAGAGTTGAGACAAAAAAAAAAAAAAAAACCTCTCCCTACTCTTAGAACAACAAGGCCACTCACCACCACAAACTACGTATAAACATTTCTCACCTTGTAGAGAGAGAAAAGTAAAGGAAGAAAAAGAAGAAAAAAATGGCAGCAACCTTTGCTAGCGCATCAACCGTAGTAGGCCTTGGTACTTCCTCGCTCTCTTCTCCTAAGAGAACAACCCTCTCTTCAGGTATATACTAAGCTAGATCACCTCTTATCTTACACCACGCTACCTTACCAAATGTATATAAATTTTCTTCAGAAGTTCTCAATAAAACTTTCTTAAAAGTACTATAATGAGAACCAAGTTTGTACCATATTTATTGTGTTATTACAATGAGTAGTAATTTATGGCCAAATAAGTTGGATCCCTATCATTACTTTTTAATTATCAATGAATAACTATTTATTTTAGACCACCTCTATAAAATGTGTCCTAGTTGAGTTGTAACTCCAAAAGAAGGGGAAAAAAAAAAACAGCAAAAAAAAAGAGAAATGTGCCTGTGATAGGTCTCTTCGTTGGACTAAGAATAATAAGCTTTTTAAAATTTGAGTTACTAATTGACGGGATATTATTCTGTTATATTTGTAATTGGTAAAGTTGTTTTAGTTAGGTATCCTTTTTTATCTCTTATATTTAACAATTTAGAAATCAATTGGTGAACTGTGACTTTAGCTAATGACTAAATTAGTTGATATATCACTATTTTTTCCTATTTTTTTAAAGTAATTGTTAGATCTAATTATTATTTTTTATATAAAAAGAGTTATTGGTTGATTATAATAGGCTTTTTGAAGTCCAGTGTGACCGCTAGGAACCCGCTGAGGCAAGCACGCGCTTCAGGCGGGAAGTTTACCTGGTAAAGATCACTCAATTTGAGCTTTGGTGTTTTTTTTCGGTTTATGAAAATCAGGACCGTTGATTTTGTGTTACTAATGATCATCATGATTGATTTGATTTGATTTTTAATTTTATAATTGTTGGAATAGCTTCGAGAGAGATTGGCTGCGAAGGGATTTCAATGTGATAGGGTTTGGGTTGATCGGATGGATAGCACCATCCAGCATACCAGTAATCAACGGCAAGAGTTTAACGGGCCTTTTCTTTGAAAGCATTGGGGCTGAGCTAGCTCACTTCCCCACTCCTCCTGCTCTCACTTCCCAATTCTGGTTGGTACCTTTTATTTCATTTTATTTTATTTTTATTAAACTAAACCTCAACAGAAGAGATCTGTCCTTTTTCCCCTTAATTTTATAGGTCATACTTTCATATCCTAATTATATTTGATAACCCAATTTTGCGTTTGTGGATTTAAAAGTCATAAAATTGGTTAACCTTTCAAATTGACACGAAATTCTGTTGTGCTACTTTAGTTTATTTGTTGTATTACATTGAGTTAGTGTATTTGAAATTAATACGTTTGTGATAAGCCAAAAAAAAAGAAAAGGAAAAAAAGCATAAGGTTTTATCTTATTATTAGTTCCGGAATAATAACCTCATTTTGAAATCTATATCTAGTCCTTGAATTATATTTTTGTCTCAATTCGATCTTTAACTTTCAAATATCACATGCTGCTACTCTAATTATGTTTCTTTGTATCAGTTGATTGTAATAGTATGTGGAGATTCAAGAACCAAAAATTAAAAAAATAAATAAAAATAATTTAAAAGAATCAACGGCTAATTTGATGTATTTTAAGGTTAGGACTAAAATTTGGACTTAGCAAACAAGTGTACTACTGTGGCCCAACTTAAGTGAGCTTTAAGGGTTTTGCCTGGCATTCTGGGCTTAAAAGGGGAAAAAAATTCAAGAAAAGAAAAAAAGGTCCCACCGAGATTTGAACTCGGGTTACTGGATTCAGAGTCCAATGTCCTAACCGCTAGACCATGGGACCTGCTGTTCCAAGCTTTGGACTTTTAATTATTCAACTGTCATTGATAATAATTTTCCTCTTGAAAAACTTAAATTTGCAGGTTGTGGTTGGTTACGTGGCATTTGGGACTATTTATCGTCCTTACCTTTGGGCAGATTGGATTCAAGGGAAGGACCGATGACTACTTTTGAATTTGATCTCATTTTCAATAATTTGTGTGAAATATTCTACGTATAATATTATGTTTCGAAACCTCTTTTACCTTTAATTCTCCTCGCTTAAACTATGGCTACCTTTCTTTACTCGGATTATTGTGTATTCTTTTTAACTTGCGTCAATTTGATGGGTGACCATTTCATGAACACAAAGGAGGGAAATAATACATAAATAAATTTTTTTAAATAAACTTAGCACAAATCTAGATTTCTATTGATGATAACCAAACTCATAAGAAAATTTTAATTGAAAATTTTGATTTCAATTATCACTTCACAGTCTCAAATTAAATCTCATATCATGCAATTGATGATCAAACAACCACAAGCATTAAGAATAAATTAAACTACTCAATATATATTATAATACAACCTCAATTTAATTAAACTAAGAAAATTGAAACACTTATAATCTTGTTACATCGCAACTCTAGAAAAGAAATTTAGTTCATGGCTAAAGTAAAAAAAATCATGATTCTAAACATAAAAGAGTGAAAAGAAAGAAAAATTTCTGAGCAAATTCGAGTTGAGCGAATCTATCTTTGGCTCGTGTCGTTCCTCTCATTCTCTTGAACCCTCTCTCTCTATCTCTTCTGTGGTCTAAAACTCTCCAAAGTCCTTGCTACTCCCCCTCCCCCTCCCCCTCATAGATACTTCTTAAGGCACATCTATACTATTAATAGAAGCGTGAATGTGCTTTGGAGTCTGTGCCATTCATCTGCCTGAGTTCAATGCATGTGTGCTTTTTTTTTTTTTTTCCTCTTTTTTAAATCAACTCGTTTTGCTTCTTTTGGTCCAATCAATCCAATTAATTTTGTGCTTTTATCTATTTTGGTTTCTTGCTTTTTTTTTTTTTCTCTTTTTTAAATCAACTCGTTTTGCTTCTTTTGGCCCAATCAGCCTAATTAATTCTGTGTTTTTATCTATTTCGATTTATTTTTTTATTATTATTTACTTTTTTATATTTTATTTGGTCTTAACACATTTATGATAGTTATTTTTTTATAACTACATCAACATTTTCTTTTTCTCCTTCATATTTATTTTACAACCTATATATATCAACAAGTACATAATTTTGTATTATAAAATGAAAATTTATTTTTTTAAAGGAAAATATTAATAAATAAAATTAATTAACTTTTGTTTTTTAGTTACAAATCAATTACTTTTCACTATATCATTATTCTAATTAATAATAGGTTTACATGCCCTAGGCACGTACCTACGACTAGTATATATAAATAGCTGCAAGCCATGAACCACCGACTCACCGACTCCACAAGAGTCTGTTTCTTCTTTTTATTTATTTATTATTTATTCACCGTACAAGACACCACCAATTTTATAGTTTACGAATCCTCCAATTTAATATATCTTATTTCCCGTTTTATATGATAAACTCCTTTTAATTATTCACGTAACCCGATTAACAAGATAGCGGTTATATCTATCAAGATTTACATTAGCAAGAGCTTGTCACCTATAATGGCTGATATGGACTCCCTAAATTGTAATCGGGCCGCTTGAATCAATAGACATGGCCCTTCTTATTAGTTCAAGCAATGGACTACTAGATAATTGAATCATGGGTTGGGCCAAGAATTGAATCTACTTGGGAAATTAGGGAAATTAGGAGTGTTTTACCTTCATTTTACTTTTCTAGGAGTGTTTTTCAGAATTTCTTTTTTAAGAGCAAAAAATTACATTTCTAGCAGTTTTTGGAAAGATAAAAAATACGTATTCCAAAAATGCCCTTATGTGCTACCTAATTATATGACTATCTGTCACAATTTTTTGACGACTTGTGATCTCAATTTTGTTTTTTATTGTTACCAACTTTGAAGTAGTCACGATTTGTGACCCGTGGTCATAATTTTGGGACTCAAGATCACAGTATGTTTTACATTGTTACGAACATTGTGAGATTATGTTACCGTAATTTATACAATCTTGACATGTTATTGTGATTTGTGACTCTTAGTCATAAAATTTGTGCCAACCTTACAAAAAGAAGATAAGTATTCCATATTGGCCAATAATGGCTTAGTAATAACTGTCTAATATAAATCAAATTTTATTAGAAAAACCATGACATTTTCTCTATTAGTAGTCAATGTATATGATACCAACAGTCACATAATTCACGATAGTCATAATTTTATGCCATGTAACCTTGATTTGTGACTACTAGTCACAAATTTTGTGCCTGTCTTATAAAAGCAAAATAAACATTCATATTGGATAACAAATTCATTGGCTTTATATATATATGATACCAACATACATAATTCATGACAATCATAATTTCATGCAATGTAAACCTGATTTATGACTGCCAGTCACAAAATTTGTCCATGTCTTACAAAAATTGTCACAGTTTGTCCTATAATTTAAAGTTACAATTTATGATGATCCAATATACAGAAAACTGTCATTATCACAAATCAATCCAATACATATAAAAATCAATCCCAAAATTCATTTGTAGTCACAAATTCAGTTTAAAATCATTCCAAAAACACATATTACACCTTCCTCTTGATCTCTGCCTTTCTTCATCCATAATTTGTGACGATCCAGTACACAGAAAACTGTCATTATTACAAATCAATCCAATACACACAAAAATCAGTCCCAAACAGAGTAAATTATCCAAAACAAACTAATAGAACACAATGAAAAGCTACTATGCTTCAATCAAATATAGCCGTAAAAAGTAAAGCTTCAAGGAATAACATTAAGCGATAAATTCATAAAGTAAGTACATTTCTCATTAGTATAAAGAGGCTCAAGCCTCAATCACCTTTCAAAAAATCCCAGAATAAAAAAAATAAAAAATTTCCACAGCTTCAATGCATATGGATAATGGATCTGGTTTCAGTTCTTCCGTTCCTTTTTTTTTCTTTTTTTTTTTTCCAAATAAAATTTGGGACAAAACCAAGAAAACATTATCACTAAAATACCAAAAAAAGACTCAAAAATTGAGAAAAATAGTCAGTACCTTCCAAGAACAGAAGCGAGAGTGTTAAGATAGGTCTCAATCATTTGCTCGCGGGTGGGAGCAGGGTCTTTGGGGAACTCCATAGCAATGAGCCAGTGGTTGTAGTCACAGCCCGGTAACATTATCGTCTCCCTCTGCTCATTGCTGATGCTATTGCTCCTTCTCGACGAGTAATCGCCATCATTGTCTATAGCCCAAATCGATAGCTTTCGAGTAGCAGAGCGAATCGAGATCAGAGTCACAGATACGAATCGGAAAGAGTGAGGAGAGAGATGATATAGACGAGGTGGGAGAGAGAGTTTGGGATCTGGTATTATGGTTTCAACGGCTTGGGTGGCCATTGGAAGAGAATGATGAGGTTTAGGTTTGGGTTGGCAGAAAAGAGTGTAGTGTTGGGTGATTTTGGCTAGAAGGGTATTTTGGTCTTTTGACTTCTTTGGGACTCCTAGAAAAGAAAATTTGAAAATCGCCCCTAGAAAAGTAAAAAAAAGACAAAAAAACTCAAACTCTCCCTAATTTCCCAATCTACTTTTAGTATTTATAAGAAATGGCCTTTTTTAAAAACCACTTAATTAGCCATTTTTACACCAATTTAATGAATGATCGTTTTATAATTTATTTTGATAAATAGCCATTTTTAGTTGATCTATTTTTTTTATAAATTAAATAAATTTTTGAAAAAGTAAATCAATTTTTGAAATAATAAATCAATTTTCTAAAAATATAAGTCAATTTTCAAAAATAAATTAATATATTTTGATATACTAAATAAAGTAAATCAATTTTTATAAAGCAAATCAATTTTTGAAAAATTATATCAAATTTTTTTAAAAAAAGTAAATCAACTTTTGAAAAATAAATCAATATATTTTGATACATTAGATATGAAAAAAGCTTACTTTTTAAATAATTTTCAAAATTCAACCATTTTTAACAGTGTCTGAAAAACGGCCATTTTGCAAACTATGATCCAAAATTCGGTCATTTGACTAAAAAGCCAGTCTACTTTTGTAATTTTACCCTGAGATTGCAATTATTTCCCTAATTAAGAAAAACATTTAAATTAGCTAATAATAATATACAAAAGTAACTAATAAAATATGAAATTAAGGGTATACATATATGTAAATATTATGCTCATCAATTACTTTAATATATCAAATAATAAAGCACATAAACATGAATTTATTTTCTTATTTCAAGATTAAAATAAGCATTCTTAATTGTTTGTGGAAATAAATTCTTTGATAACGATATTTTTATAATGAACATATTTTTTGTGTGGTTTAATTCAACACGGTAGGATTTCAATATCAATACATTGGTTGACTTAGAATCATCATTCATGATTGAAATAAAAAAGCCCATAACACTTGTACCAGATAAAATACCCAGCTTCTATCTTGTGTGCTATGAATAATATTTTGACTAGATATAGAATTATGTCTACACACCTAATTCTTCATATGAATAATATTCTATCATTAACTTGTATTTGATATAAATAATCTGACTTTACAAAAAATAACATGAAATAGATAAACGTCATAATGTCTTTAGTAAACTTAATTGTTATTATACTTTCAAGGGATGATTCCTAATACCTCACTGTTGTGTGATCTTAAATCTATATTAGTCAATGCCAAATAGGAAAAGTCAACAACAGAGTTGAACACGTCAGATCGCATATGAGTTTTTCTGATCGAAGTGCGACGTCTTCCAAATGAGTCAAGTGCGACCAGCATAAAAAGGAAACTAGATCAAAGCTTCTCTAAAACAGGCAACCTGCAAAAAAAGGAAACAAGTTTCTGTATGGAGGTCGAGCGATCCATTTTATTTGATTTACTACCTGATTCTGCGTTGTTATCCAAAATTGTATTTTCTGATTATGTACTTACCCATTTGTACAATTAGGAAACATTGAGTCACCCTCACCTATATAAAGCGAGCTCAGTCTCATTGTAAGGCATGACACAATTGTTAGACAATCACTTCACTACACATTCTCTGTAATTCTCTTTGCTTTCACCTTAAGACTTAGAGAAACTCTTGTAATTCTTTAGAAAATAGTGAAGAACAATGGTAGGCTCATCTTTTTTGGGGCTGAACCATTATAAATTTAGTGTCTTCTTATTTATTTTGCTTTATCAAATTAATCACATCTTACAATTTCTCAAATTCATTGTTGACAAAACCTCCGTCAATAATTGGTGCTAGAAGGAAGGTTATTCTAGCAAAGAGTTTGTCAATTTCGCTTCTTCAATAATGGCAAATATCAGGAACACCACCAGAAACACTGGAGTTAGCCAAAACTAATCCCAAAGTACTGCTGCTGCACAGGTCGATCCTACTCAGGATTAGCCTACCATGACCGCACCAGAGAATATTGTCTAGAGACAAGATCGCATGGAGGATGCACTGGCGAACCTCCAGCAGATGACCAACCAGATTAATGATTCTCTGCGAAGACTTGCTCAAGGATAGATGGTGACTCCACCGCAGCATAAACGTCCCAGAAGAGGAATTCAGATCCAAGAGACAGGAAATTGTGCAGCCCAGAACCTAACAGGAGCGTCATACAGATCGCACGTCCAAGGGAAAGGTAAGGTCACTGACTTACCACACAAATCTAGTACCGGGAGTTCGAGTATAGATCATGATTATGGAGAACCTTCAAAGAGAACAACCGTCAATCGTGATCGTCTGAGCAACGAGCAAAATCGTCAATCGAGGAGCGTCTTCGAAAGGATTAGTAGGGAACCGAGGCAGAATCCTACAGACCTGAGACAATACTTAGAACAACGAGGTAGTCATGAGCAGTCTATATCCCATCATAATGATCGAAGTCGATCTTGTCGTACTATTTCAGTAGAATCTTCATAAAGGTCGCAGCAGACTCTGCCTGATCAACCCACCTTACATCGTGATATTAACGACTAAAGGCCACCCTTACCGCCAGTAAGAGATAATGCTCTTCCTCCGAATATTGATGTTCATAACTTAAGGATTGCATTAGACGCACTTGCTAGCTGAGATGACGAGCTCACGAATGGATATCATCAATCACCATTCAATGAGGAGGTTCGAGCTGCTGCATTACCTGCTAGATTCAAACTTCCCACCATAAACACCTTTGATGGGAAGACTGATCCACAGGACCATATGGACCACTTCAGCAACCTGATGGAGCTCCATCGAGTCGATGACCTTGTACGTTGCAGGTGCTTTGCTGTAACTCTTACAGGAGCAGCAAAGAAGTGGTTTCGAGGACTTAAATCTGGTTCGATCTCGTCTTGGCAGTAATTTCAGACTATATTCTTGAAATAATTCTAGGCTGCGAAGAATTTTACCGTTCTACTAATCAGTCTTTCTGTTATTCGACAAGATCCAGAGGAAACTCTACGATTTTACCTCGACCGCTTTCCTCAGAGTTAGCCAAGGTCAATAACCCGCCTGAAGGAGAAGTTTTAACTCTAATGATGGCCGGAGTACGATCAGAGACTAAACTCTAGCAGAAGTTATTAGAACGAGAATGCAGAATCTTTGAAGACTTCTATCAGAGGGTTAGTCGACATCTAAGGATAGAATCTTCACGTGAGAATCTTCATAAAACGAAAAAAAGGAGATAAAGATGCAATAAAAGATGCGACCTCGAGAAGTTCAACGCGAAGTGCGGACTATTTTCAGAGGACCGCATGTTGGTGGAGATTTGAAGAGCGCACAAGATAGGTATGCACGAGAAGCTCGACAGCAGCCATTGACTAATGTCATGCATCTTGACAGCGACCATAGAAACTTCAACGGATACAGGATATAGACATTACCTTCACGGAGCAGGATGTGAGGGAGGTCCATTACCCACATAATGATGCACTAGTCATAAAGATCAATTGTGGAAGTACGCAATTATGGCGAGTATTAGTCGATAATGGAAATACTGTCGACATCCTGTACTATGATGCCTTCAAGAAGATGGGGTTGAGTGATAACGACTTACAACCCACTGTCACTCCACTTTACGGATTTACTGGTGATAGCATAATGCCGAGGGGTATGATCGAGTTAATGATTAACGTTGGAACTTATCCCTGAGTTTATTTTTAGTTGTAGATTGTCTCTTTGCATTCAATGCTGTGCTTGGAAGACCAACACTCAGGGAACTTCGAGCTGTCACTTCCATTTATCATCTCGCCATAAAGTTCCCAACCCAACACGGAGTAGGCGAAGTGCGAGGTAACCAGTATGATGCACGGACTTGTTATAACAACTCTCTGATGCTCGCAACAAGAGATTTAACACTTCGCATAATGATGGTCCAGTTACGGGAAGAAGTATCAGTAGAAGCGTCAATCGAAGACCTTGACCCTCGAAAGATCGATGGAGAGGTCAAGACTTGACACATAGAATACTTGGAGGATTTATCAATCAAAAAATCCTCGAAGGTGTTAAAAATTGGAACGAAGCTTCAAGAACTCGTGCGAGCTATATTGATCGCTTTTCTGATGTCAAACTTGGATGTCTTCGCATGGCAGTATTCGAACATGGTGGGGATTGATCTAAATATTATGTGCCATCATCTCAATATCGATACAACGAAGAAGCCCGTTCGACAGAAAAGAAGGGCAATGGATCTAGAACGCTACATTACATTAAAAGAAGAGGTAGAGAAGTTGCTAGAGATCGGTTTTATTAGGGAATCTTTTTACCCAAATTGGCTAGCAAACCCAGTTTTGGTAAAGAAACCTAATGGAAAATGAAGAACTTGCATTGATTTCACCGATCTCAATAAAGCGTGCCCGAAGGACAGTTTCCCAGTTCCAAGAATCGACCAGCTTATAGATACGACATTAGGGCATGAATTATTGAGTTTTGTAGACGCATATTCTGGATATAATCAAATCCCCATGTACGAGCTGGATGAGGGACATACCTCGTTCATTACTAATCGAGGATTGTACTGTTATAAGAAAATGTCCTTTGGACTCATCAACACAAGAGCAACTTATCAGCGTCTTGTTAATATGATGTTTGCAAAACAGATTGGCAAGACAATGGAGGTATACGTTGATGACATGCTAGTGAAATCGAAGAAAGCTGAAGATCATACCAAGCATCTTGGTGAGATGTTCAAAATTCTTCGAAAGTACCAAATGAAGCTGAATCCCCAGAAGTGTGCATTTGGGGTAGGATCTGGGAAGTTTTTAGGGTTTATGGTCAATCAGGGGGGCATTGAAGCTAACCATCAAAAGATACAAGCACCAATTGACATGCAGTCACCTCGTAAACCTAAGGATGTGTAGAGCCTGGCAGGAAAAGTGACTGCACTTAATCGATTTGTATCAAGATCAACTGACAAATGCCAACTATTCTTCGAGGTATTGAAGGGGTCGAAGAAGTTCGAGTGGATAGAAAAGTGCGAGCAGGCGTTCCAAGAATTGAAGAAATACTTTGGTTCTCCTCTACAGTTGTCGAAGCCAAATCTGGGGGGAAAAGTTATACTTGTACGTCACTGTTTCTAAATACGCGACAAGTGCTGCGTTGATTCGAGAAGAAGAAAATATACAGTGACCTGTATATTACGTAAGTAAAAGATTACTTGATGCCAAAATAAGATATCCAGAAATGGAGAAGTTGGCATTAGTACTTGTCATCGTATCCAGGAAGCTTCGACCTTATTTTCATGCGCATTCCATTGTAGTTTTCAGAAACTTTCCATTGAAACAAGTTTTGCAAAAGCTTGAGGCTTTAGGACGGCTACTTAAGTGGGCGGTTGAGCTGAGTCAATTCGACATCAATTTTCGACCTTGCACAGTGATTAAAAGTCAAGCTCTCATAGATTTTATTACAGAGTTTACTTATGATGTCAATATTCCTACAGAAGTGATTGAAAAACCGACTATAGATCTATCAAGATTATGGAAACTTTATGTCGATGGATCGTGAAACGAGAACGGAGCTGGTGCGGAATCAGCCCAGAAGGACATAATATTCATTGTGCACTTCGCTTTAGATTTCCAGCATCGAATAATGAGGCAGAATATGAAGCATTGATGGCTGGGCTCAAGCTCGCACAAGAAATGAAGGTAGAAACGATTGAAATATACAGCGATATCCAGTTGGTAGTTTGTCAAGTGATCGGCGATTATCAAGCAAGAGGAGGAAGAATGCTGGCCTATTTACAGGAGGTGCAGAGACTGTTCTCGACATTTACTGCTTATAGCATTCAACTTCTTCCTCGCATTAAGAACACTCAGGCAGATGCCCCAGCCAAACTCGCCTCGACCAAAGATGCAGAATTGCCAAAGATGGTTCCTGTCGAATTCCTCGCAAAACCAAGTATCGAAGTAGAGCCTCAAGTAACTATGCCGATTGACCAGAAACCTTCATGGATAGATCCTATAATAAAGTATCTCCAAAATGGTGACCTTCTCGAGAATAAAGACGACGCGAAGCGACTTCGAATGAAGGCAGCTCACTATATCATTTATGACGGAAAGCTTTATCGAAGAAGTTTTAGCTCGCCACTATTGTTATGTGTTGATGAAGAAAAAGCACACTACGTTATGAGAGAAATTCATGAAGGAATATACAGAAATCATTCTGGGGGGCAGGCACTTATCAACAAAGCACTCAGATAAGGATATTTTTGGCCGACGATGAAGAAGGATGCAATGGAATTCACTCGGAAATGCGACAAATGTCAATGATTTGCAACTGTTCCTAGATTGCCACCTGTTCCTCTTTACTTCAATGACTAGTCCATGGATATTTGCAATATGTGGAATTAATATTATTGGAATGCTTCCGTTGGCACGAGGTGGATTGAAGTATGCAGTGGTCGCAGTCGATTATTTCACCAAGTGGACAGAAGCTGAAGCCTTGAGTACCATTTCCGCAAAGAATGTGATAGATTTTGTTTACAAGTCTATAATCTGCCGTTATGGTATCCCATATACCATAGTTTCTAATAATGGGAAACAATTCGATTGCGATGAATTCTGCAAATTCTGTGACAACTTAGGCATCAAGAAAAACTTCTCCGCTGTTGTTCATCCACAAGCCAATGGTCAGGTCGAAGCCATAAACAAGATCCTTAAAAAGAACCTAAAGATGAAACTAGAAGAATAAAAAGGAGCTTGACCTGAAGTACTTTCCGAAGTATAGTGGGCATATCACACCACTCAACAAACCACTATTGGAGAAAGTCCATTCTCTTTGGCTTATGGATATGAAGCAATGGTGCCAGTTGAAATTGGCGCGAGTTCCCTGCGACGTTCTACTTATGAGCAAGATCAGAACAATACATTAATGAGAATCGAGCTCGATCTTCTAGAAGAAAGGCGCGACTAGCCTCAACTACGAATTACATCATATCAACAATGCACAGCTCAATATTATAATTCTAAAGTTAAAAATAGAGAATTCAAAGTTGGTGACCTCGTTCTTCGACAAGTTCTCCCTAATACTAAAGAGCTTGGTACAGGAGTGTTTGGACCTTCTTGGGAAGGACCATATATTATTGATGCTGTCATTCGACTTGGGACATACAAACTAGCTCGTACTGGAGGGCAAAAGACCGAACATGCTTGGAACGCAAAACAACTTCATCGATATTATCAGTAAATCTTCATGTATCTTCTTATAGCATCAACAGCCTGGGGGGCATCTTGTTATTCATCATCCGAGTTCATCAATAAAAGATTATTTCATCATTTTTGTCATCTCGTTTTTTCCTTATAATAGTTTTGTCTTTTATAGTTTTATGGCCATCTTCGAACACCATAAAACTCGGAGGGTAGTAGGATCAGATCGTTATCTCCTATTTGCTTCCTAAGGGACTATCCAAACGTTTATTTAGAGGAGTTGGAATTTTTAGATCGTCGAATTTCTAAAATTTCTTAAAATCTTAGGATTTTCTCCTCACTTCATGCCATAGCATGTCGTATTACTCAATTTCCCTCCTCGAACAACAAAGAACTAAGCAAAACGTTCATTGTTCGATGTGATATATTGCTTTAAATCCTGTTTTGCTGTGGAACTTCTGAAAAATAATATTGAGTTCGCATCACTCATACTTGTTATTTTTCTTAAGTGACCTAACATATTCTAATACTTAAAACTCGTTTTTAGTTACGGATTCGAATCGCAATAGCGTACTGATCAGTCACTTAGTGATTGACTATTTGGTTAAATTATGCGTCTTTATAATATTATGCGATGTGTTTTAATTATTTTGCAGGAATAAACATTTGGCAAGAAAAATTTTGTAAAATAAAGCTCGTGTGTGAGCAATATATATTACAAAATAGACGGGACAAGCTAGCATTTGTCTTTAATTTTACAACTTTAGTTTAAAATATATATGTCTACTTGGTAGGTATACCCTTGCCAGTAGCAGCTTTCTCTACGGCCTCACTCTACTTCCAGCTCTCAACAAGCTCAACCACATCTTTGCCAAGGAAGGAAAAGTCGAACTCCGGATACCCAAAGAATATGTCGTAGATGATAGTTGAGGAAGTAATGTCGCTGGCCTTTTCTTCTAGTTCTTTGCCTTCAGTAGCCTTGAACTTTTTGATGGCTTTGCGACCTACCTCCTTGGTCGCCTCTTTTAGAATATCCATTTGTTGGGAATTAGTTTGCTCGAGCTCCTTTATTTTCATCTCAAGCTTCTCCTTCTCCAGCCTTTCCTTAGCCAAGGCCTCTTGCAACTGCTACTTCTCAGACTCGAAGCTTTTTCTTTCATCCTCACGAGTTTTTTTTAGGTCCTCGTAGGTCTGAGCAATCTCTTCGACTTTTTCGCCCTTCTCCATGCATTTGAGTACGGGGTCGTACATAAGTACAACAACTGCAGCAGTCTGAAAATATAACAAAAAGTTAAGTAAAAAGACTCATACGCATAATAAAGTAAGAAAGGGCAAATCGAACTTATATTGGCAAGTATCCGCATTGCTGCACTGAAAGCGATCTTCGCGGGCCTCCGCTTCATCCTTTCCCATCCATCTTCAGAAGTGAAGCGATCAATGAAGGCCGCACTCAGACCAGCCTTCTCTGGCAATTGACGGAGGAGTACGAGTAATTCCTCGTCCTTGTTGGCTTGATTCGGTGCCTCGGAGGAGGATGATGCGGGCTGCTTATTCGAAGATTCAGGCTGGCTTGTTTTGGCCAGTTGAAGAGGATTTTAGGGACATCCTCGAAGGCGACCTTTCGCTTTTTAGAGTTGTCAACCTTATCTTTCCCTTTCTTCGAAGAGGGAGGCATACTTTCTGTTGTCTTTGATTTAGATCTTGAGCCTAGTGCTGTAGGAGGCGCTCGTAGTTCGCTGGCGATTGTCATATCTGCATGACAGTATTATTTTTAGCATGCGAGGAATAAAATGTCGCAATAAAGAATGAAGAGAATTTTACCTTCAGTTGCTGGAGGTGCTGGGGTCGGTTGTTGTTGTTGGGAGGTAGTAGGTTGCGAAGCTGTCTGCTTCTTCGAAGAAGAAGCTTCGCCTTTCTGTTTCTTCGAGTACGAGGTCCTCGAAGTCGCTTCTTAGAAGTCAAGGTTTGTCTTTTCTTTGGACTGGGAGCACTCCTTGGATGGTTGGTAGTCGATGGCAGGCTTGCAACCTTAGGGAAAAGAACAGAAGCAATTAGGTTCTCCGTTGTCCCTAAAATCTTCCAGTCAAACTCTGCTTCAGGAAGCACGTTGATTTTGCTAACTCGATGAAGTTGATCTGAGTTAAGTGCAGGTTGCTCTTCTTTGTTAGCTACAAGATGAAATAGAGTAAATCAGAATCAATAGAGTATAAAACATGCGGGTATAGTAGGGCGAATACTTACCAGCGTGCTGAAAGAATCCGTTTTTGGCATACTCGAAGTGAAAAAAGCCACCTTTCCACTTTCCCATATTATTTCTCATGTTGGAAATAGTCTTCGCATCAGAGCCAGACCATTTACACGTGTAACAAAAGCCTACGTCAGATGGATTCGACTTGAGGCAGTAGAACCATGCGAATTCTTCTGGGGTAGGGATTCCTAAGTTATGTTTATGGTATAATATGTACAATCCTACCATGTATCTATATGTATTAGGTGTGAGTTGAAAAGGGACAACGTCGTAGTAATCGACTGCAGATTGTATGAATGGATGAAGAGGTAGATGGACTCTAGCTCGCATCAGGGTATCGGTAAATACGGCGTATTTGAGTGGAGGTCTGTTAAGACAGTTAAATTCTGTTGGTGTAAGGATTGCCAGCTTTGGATCGAGATTATACTGTTTCTTCAGCTTCTTGACCTTCATCCATGTGCAATTGGATTTGATGTCGTCGCAGGACTACTCTCCTTCGACGTATTGGAAGCCGCTAGAGTATTCTGGTGCGTTTCTAACATGTTGAGGATGTTGATCTTTAGGGAGATCTCCTATGCAAGGACCACTTTGCCTAACTCCAGTTATCTCTACTTTTGGTCTTTGTTCTACGTAGTCTTCGGGGTCTATAGAGCTAATGCTCGCATCAGAGAATGACGATTCACCAGAGAACGCATTCTCTTTCCTAATCTCCTCACTACTATACATCTGAAAAATAAACATAGGAGATAATTAATCCTATGCGAGCATTGATCTACAGGTAAATTTATGAATTGTTTATAAACTAACTTAAATGCGACCTAGAAATAGTTCATCTATTTTGTGTTGCAGGTATACTCGCTACATGTGAGCAATTTGGGACTAAAAACCCTAAAATTGTGCCAACAACAAGCTGTTTGACTATGAAATAGATTTCTATCCTACAAATTTGTGCGACTCTCTGATAGAATGTCATTCGACTCATCAGATTTGCCTATCTACGGTGGTCGAGTTCGCCTAATTGATTCATTGTTCCGTCTAGCTATTCGTCTAAGGAAGATTGGAAAAATCACAGATTTGCTTATGGGTTTTGCCTATTTTTAAGAGTAAAATCACCAGTGGTAAATCAGAAAGGTCAAGCTCGACATTCTGGGTTCGTAATCTAGGAATATCAGTTCTATCAGTTCAATGAATGGCAAAATCGGCAGTTCCTAGTCCATTCGATTTTTAGAACGAGAAGTTCAGGGATGGTGATAATTCAAGCATTCTACTATTTATATATCCTACGTTTCTGTGGGTATCGAGATATTAAAAAGAAAAAGCATTAAAGAATTAATGAGAAGAAGGAATTACCAATCTTTAGTTAGAATGGTCTCTAAAAGTTCTGAACTAGGGTTGTCAGAGGAAGCTAAAGCAGTTCGCCGATGATGAAGAAAAAGGTGCTTGAATTTCGACGGAGTAATTTTCTCTGAAAGTTTGAAAGTTTGATTATGAAATTGAAGAAGAAGATAAATGGATCTTTATATATTTATTACTGATTAAATCTCAGCCGCGGATTAAGGGAGTTAATTTTTAAGATCTGATGGTTGAGATTCACGGGGAAGAATTGATTTTCGAAATTAAATGAATTTAATTTTTGAAATACGAAAATTTTTAATGTGAAACGATGGCTGACATCACTATCATCATTGCGTCTACTTGGGAAACGGAGAAGTCTCCTCGAGTTTCGTCAAACTCTAAGGAACAAATGACACGTGTATACGTCTATCAGAAAAGGTATGTGCACGGCCCAGAGAATGTATGATTTGAGATCTTCACGACTCTTCGAGGGTTTCATAGTGATCTCATCATGTTGCATTATTAAGCTCGCACTTGTTAGAGTAGAAAGCTCCATTCAACCTTGAAAGCCTGATGGAGCTAGGGGGCAATTGTTATGCGATCTTAAATCTATATTAGTCCATGCCAAATAGGGAAAGTCAATAACCGAGATGAATGCATCAGGTCGCATATGAGTTTTTCTGATCAAAGTACGACCTCTTCCAAATGAGTCAAGTGCGACTAGCATAAAAAAGAAACTAGATCAATGCTTCTCTAGAACAGGCAACCTGCGAAGAAAAGGAAACAAGTTTCTATATGGAAATCAAGTGATCCATTTTATTTGATTTTCTACCCGATTCTGCGTTGTTACCCAAAATTATATTTTCTGATTATGTACTTATCCGTTTGTACACTTAGGAAATATTGAGCCACTCTCACCTATATAAAGGGAGCTCAGTCTTATTGTAAGGCACGATACAATTGTTAGACAATCACTTCACTATACATTCTCTGTAATTCTCTTTGCTTTCACCATGAGACTTAGAGAAACTCTTATAATTCTCCAGAAAATAGTGAAGAACAGTGAACGTAGGCTCATCTTTTTTATGACTGAACCACTATAAATTTGGTGTCTTCTTATTTATTTTGCTTTATTAAATAAACCATATCTTGCAATTTTCCAAATTCATTGTTGACAAAACCTCCGTCAATACTTACCAACCTATTTAAGGAGTTAACCACTTGAGAAGGTCTAAATTTCTCTCTCTGTATGTGCATGCGAGCACATAAAAGAGAGCATTACTGACTTTGATTGTTGGTGTCTCTTTGGCAGGTAACCTATAGGTGCCTACCACCACTTGTGTGTATCTATGTGTGTGTAGAAGAGAGACTTGACTGTTGGAGTCCTTTGGCAAGTATTCCATTAGTGTCTAGCACCACCTGTGTATGTGTGTATAAATGAGAGAGAGGCTCTCAGTGTCTAGCACCACCTGAGTATGTGTGTATAAGTGAGAGAGAGGCCATCAGTGTCTAGCACCACTTATGTATGTGTGTAAGAGAGAGAGAGAAAGTGTGTGCGTGTAAAAGATAGCATTACTGACTTAACTATTGGAGTCCCTTTGGCAAGTATCCCGTCAGTGCCTAGCACCACCACATTCTACCGACACGTTTATTAGCGAGCTATTCTTACTACGTGCAATGGTTTAGACCATCCTTTTCACATCGACTACATGTGATACTCTCAGGTATAATGCTAATTAGGCCTTACACTAGTCCCTTGAACTTGGACGAGATTTTGCTCCAAGGATAACAGAAATTAATTTAATTATTACTTTTCAAAATACCACATTATGATTGTCGTATTTTGAAAAGTACCATACTTCAGAACAATGAAAGACCTATACTGTACTTTTTCTAAAAAGATTTTAGCCTAAGATCGCATGCTCTAAAACTTTTACCTATAAAAATAAAAAAGAATTACAAAATTATGAAGGACTGTTTTTTTATTTGTTTTTTGTTTTTCCAATTCTTGTACCATTTTTATTTGAAAAATGTCATTTTTAAAAATTATCTAGAAAAATATTATTTTTTAAAATAGTAACTGGTAACCGATAACCACTTTTTGAGTACTGTAACTAATAATCAAAGGTATTTATAACTGATATATAACTAGTAACTAGTAACTAGTTTTTAGAAACTGGTAACTAGTAACTATTTTAAAATGGTATTTTTCTAAAAATGTTTTAAAAATGATATTTTCTAATAAAAACTGTACCAAATCTTAAAAAAATAGAGCCTGTTGTATTTTTCTAATTTTTGTTTTCTAAAAATTTTGTACAAGGCCTAATTTTCACTTAACTTTTTTCTACTTGACCCTATTTTTTTTACTCTCCCATATATTTTCCAGTATTTTTGTATAAAAGCTAAAATTCAATCAGCCCAAAAAGCCTCATGCCTACATAGATAAAATTGGACCGCTCAACAGAATACACAAGGGTCCTATTTACTAGGCCTGATCATATGACCAAGCAGAAGTAAGCAAGTTTAAAAACCCGGGCCTTGCTGCGCCAAGGGGATGCAGACCCATAAAGTATGTGCCACCCAACAGAGTACTTGTGTGAGACTCTGCATTTTTTCTCTCCCTTCCTTATTTGCTCTTAAGATTGGATAACAATCCATTTAAAGAGTTTAAATGAAACGGAAAAAGAGAAAAGGGCATAGATAGGACTCTTTGGGCTCCATTTTTTTTTTTAGGATTACGTTGATATAATTACTTTTTTAGGACCAAAAGTTAGAAGTAACTAGAGAGAAAAAAAAAGACTTCGAAAATTGTCCTTAGTCAAAAGTGAGAAGATGGTAGGTAGGAACATTAAATGGTTATTATTTCATTTTGTCTCATTTTTCTTCTATTTTTGTTCTCCCTCTATCTTTCTCTCACTTCTTCTTCTTGGTTTTCTCTCCAAAGCCAGATCTTGGTTTCTATCTCATGAAGAAGAGAAAAATGATTAATCTCTCCGTCTCATGAGGAATATGAAAGCTTGTTTATTCTCATTCTCTCTCTCTCTCTCTCTCTCTCTCTCTCTCTCTCTTTCTTGTTCTTGTTAATGATTTCTCTGTTTCTCTCTCTCTATCTCTCTGTCCACATCTTTCTTTCTTAATAGCTCTTTTACTATTTGATTAAAAAAACTTAGCTGGAAAGAAGTTTGGCATTGATAGATGGAGAGTTTTTCAAATTTTTCGGGCTTTATATTCGGGTCGAGTTTGATCTTCGGGCTTTTAAAGCCCAAATTAATATATTGAAATAAGGAACTAGTTAAAAAAAAAAAAT
>JXTC01000322.1:188442-242260 GCA_002914845.1 Trema orientale | reverse complement strand
AATTGATGTAAAGAAAAATTAATGTTCAGGGTTTCGCTTTTGTGGCAATAATTCTTAGTTGGCAAAATTTTTGAGCTAATAACAATTCAATCACGAATGATGTTAAGATCTCATATGGCATAGGAGTTGTTACTTGCTAATCAACTGGTAAATATTAATAAATTTATGGATTTATGGTACAAATGGTCACTGACTTGTGGCAATTTGGACCTCAAAATTCTAATTGTAGGAATTAAGTTTCTAGACAATCTGATTTGAAGTAATTTGGTCCATGGATTGTCTAAATTACAATATGCTATTAAATTTCTATAAAAAAAAATACACGTGAGGAACACGTTGTAATATCTGAAGGTGTTAAATACACTTGATGAGCAAATTCTAATACATCAATTGAATAGTGAGAAATCACATACTACATGAGTTGGTATTAAAAATTTGGGATAATAGTTACGATTATTAGTACCATCCATCTTTCATTCAATATTTGTAGTCTGTAAAATATTTTATTCATTTATAACAGTATTTTAAGAAAAATGATTGATTATGATACTTCATTAATAGATGTCTTTTTGTAGAAAAGAAATTATAAGGATATTGATGAATATATTATTTGATATAGCCAGTATATATATTAATTTACTCAATGAACAGGAAAAAAAAAGCTAGATCGAATATATTAGTTAGTTTATCTATCGATTAAATAAATTTATTTACTTATTAGTATATAAATTGGTTTGTGTATTAGTTGATACAAATGTGAAAAATTATATATCATTGCACACTTTACACTTATTTTGTCACCATATCCTTATTCGTTATCACGCATAACTGATGATGTAAGTGTACTCAAGATAACTCGTTGCTTTTAAATTTGGAATAATTTAATGGAATCTACTCGATTGACAAATCTAGCCAAACGCTACTTCTGACGTTACATCACGAATATAGCTGAGTGTTAGTCATATTTTTTTAACTTGTTTTCACTGTAATTAGCTAGACCATTATATATCTCGTATAAACTTTTGTGGAGACCCATATTTTTACCCTCTATAACTTTTATTAACAAGTTGTTAGTGCCTCCAAACTTTTTTAGGTTTATAGCCACTGACATTATTGTAACACTATTTTTTCCATCACAATCGAAATGTGAACTCTGTTGATAAGGACTTGTGGAAGATTGAAAGAAAAAGGGATAAAAAAAAAAAAAAAAAGAGAAAGAAAGAAAGAAAGAAGAAAAGGATCTCCTTTAGGTCTTAGTCAATAAAAAATTAGGTATTCTCACTTGTATAAAAGTTGGTCCTTCCTGTGAGAAGTAGTTGTTTTTTTCCTTTTGAACCTAATTGTTATGATATTGATGCGTTCTTGTACACAAAATATCGTTTGTCAAACAAAACACAATGTATTTTCTTTTAACTTCTTTTTTCTTGATTTTAAACAGAATAATAATAATGTTAACTCGACATTAATAATACGTTGAGAAATATTGTCAAAGAAACCAGCTCAGGGTCTAAAAGCAAAAATGCCAACTCGAACAACATTATTCAGCGCAAAAACAAATCATGCACATTATAAATATTCGTAAATATGTAACATGCAACAATGTTGGCCATAAGATTGGTTATTGTTTTATTATCACTTGTGCAAATATAAGATTTAAGTTTTGTAACTATTATTTATGGTTTGTCACGTTATAGCACGCACTTCTTAATATTGTTTCTTAACGTGAATAGCACTTATTCTTTTGGGGGAAAAAAAAACGTGAATATCACCGTTCTTTTTTTTACAAGTCAATAATTGTCATGTAATTTTTTATTTTTTTAAAATGATTGTGTAATAATTCATGAGCCAAGTGAATCTAAAAAAAAAGATTAAACAAGGCCAAGCCATGTGACTCCTCTTTTTCTTTTCTGTGTGATTTTTTCTTTTTCTTTTTTAAATATATGGAGAGAGCAAGCCCACCCAGTCTCTAAATTCGAGGGTGCGAATTTTTCAGGATTTGGTGAAGCAAAAAACAGAGAATGAGAACATTCCAGCTTGAGATTACTGAGAAAAAGGGGACAAAAATAAATAAATACGCATAACCTAGTCAAGATTCACCCCATCCTTCGCCACATGCACCTTCCCCATTGCTTAACCCCTAGCTGACGTGTCCGCCATGTCATCATCCCATACTTTTTCCTTTCTTTTTTTTTTTTTAAAAAGGAAAAAATATTAATTAAATTAAATCAAATCAAATCCTCTTCTTCCAACAATTATTACTCTCTCTCTCTCTCTCTCTCCACTTTTCCCTCTTAAGATTTCCAAACCAAAGCCAAAGCCAAAGCCAAAGCTACATAAAAAGGTTTTCCTCATTGTAATTTTGACAGTTTTGGGCTTTACTTTGAACTTTCTAAGGTTCTTCTTCTTTGATCTTCTTTAAGACTGGTAACCAAGAATCTTTGATTCTACTCTTTCAACTATTTTTATCACTTTTCTTTTTGGTTTTTCAAACTTACCAAAAAAAGAGAAAGATATAGTGTTAACAACAATCATAACCATTGTACTTGCATCATCAACTTTTCTTTTTTTCTTTTTTTTTTTTTAAAAAAAAAAAAAAATCCTCGCAGACACTACCATAACTTCCAATCTCCCAATTTGTCTCCCGAATCCTGGAAAATCCTGAAATCTCGAGATTTTCCCGGCATTTTTCCTGCTTTCCAAACAGTCTCTTCACCTAGTATGTCTTGTCCGAATCCGAATCCGAACACGGAGGAGAGCACCAAGTGCAAGATCAGGAAGCGGAACTGCTCATCTTCGTCTTCGTCCTCGCTGGTGCGGAAGTACCGATTCAAGCGCGCGATTCTGATGGGGAAGCGAGGGGGTTCGACCACGCCGGCCGCGCCCATGTGGGAGACCGCCAGTCCGGCGCCGGTTTCCATGGCGGACGCCGGCGCCGGCGGCGGAGGAGGGAGAGGAAAGGAGGCGGTTTCGGTCTCGGCCAGGAAGCTGGCGGCGACTCTGTGGGAGATGAACCATAGTCCTAATTGTAAGGAGAAGAAGAAAGAAGGTCAAGCCAAAGACAAGTTTCCCAAATTGCCCTCCTCCCAATCGGCCTCATTGCCTCCACATTTGTCCGATCCATCCTATGCTCCCATTTGTGATGTGGGTTTTTCTTCTTTTTTTTTTTCTTTTTTTTTAATTATTAAATTTCTATATATATATATATTTATAAATATATATATATATATATGTTGTGTGTAAAAAACACGAATCCCAGAGAGTAATGAGTGAATAAAATTTTGTGCCAATTTGAGCTTTTGTGTGAGTTGGGACGTTTAGATGGGATGGGATTAGTTCGAGGACATTGTGTTTAGTTTTTTCAGTACTTGCTCATTGGACTTTGCTAGCTTTTGTCTCCTGCTCTGTTATTTGCAAAACTGGTTTTTTTTTTTTTTTCTTGTTTTTCTTTTTTTTTGGCAAATATCAATGAAGAAAAATTGTTATTTAAAAAGGGTTGTTTGCATATTTATTTATTAACTTATTTATTGAGTTATTTTTGGGATTTTTGCAGAGAAGAAGAGAAGGACACGGACATGGACATGGTGGAGGAGGAGGACATGGCCACCAGAGAACAATGTCAGCCGTAGCACAGAAATTTCAGCTGACTGATTACTATTTGGGAGGTTTGGATTCGCTTAGCACTGCCACTTTGATGGAGGTAATTAATAATTATTTAGTTCGTTTTGGGGTCATTTTCAATTTATTCTCTCTCTCAAATGAGAATTATTAATTAAAAAAGTATATGTTTTTTTTTTTTTTTTTAAATTTGTCACTTAATGGTTTAGATTATTTATTGTTATACATACATCAGAATAAGTTCTCTGCGTTGTCATATTCATTTGTGTATTGAAATAATTGCACCTCCTTTGTCTAGTTCACCGTATTTTTATAGTCTATATGAGTAATAATAAAACGTTCTTAACACTGTTCAAAGTCATTTATGTATTCATATAATTTATATGTTTAATGCGTATTCCTTTCTGGGGATGTCTTAGAATTTTCAGATTTGAATTGTGTCCGAGTTGATAACACACCATTTTGTGCTTCAAAATGCAGGTTCAAGATCCTTCCCGAGGCAAAACACACCACCGGAGATGCGTGAATGGAGTCAAGACTCGTTTGAAGGAGGTTAGTAGTGGACTTGCTACGTCCAAGGAGCTTGTGAAGCTTTTGAACCATGTCTGGGGTCTTGAAGAGCAGCGTTCTTTGAGCACATCCCTCTTCTCCGCGCTACGTTTCGAGCTCGATCGGGCTTTTATCCAGGTCGATCGGTTTTTCCGAGAGCAGAGGTCGAATCGGAGCGAACTCGAGTGCCTGATGAAGCATTTCGCGGAAGAAAAGGCGGCCTGGAAGAGCAAAGAGCGTGAGAGGATTCGGGGTGCCATATCCTGCATGGCTGAAGAACTCAAGGCAGAGAAGAAGCTGAGACGACAAACGGAGAGGTTGAACAAGAAGATTGGAAGCGAATTGGCTGATACAAAGGCATCCCTTTCGAAGGCGTCGAAGGAGCTTGAGAGAGAGAAGAGGGCAAAAGAGATATTGGAGCAAGTCTGTGATGAGTTAGCCAGGGGCATTGGAGAGGACAGAGCTCAGGTTGAAGAGCTAAAGAGGGAATCGGAGAAAGTTCGCGAAGAGGTCGAAAAGGAGAGGCAAATGCTTCAGTTAGCGGATGTGTTGCGTGAGGAGAGAGTTCAGATGAAGCTCTCAGAAGCTAAGTATCAGTTTGAGGAGAAAAATGCAGCTGTGGAGCAGCTGAGAAATGAGCTTGAAGCCTATTTGATATCCAAAATGGGAAGAGAAGACGGTGAATTAGGTTCTCCCAAGTTCGAAAAGATTAAGGAACTTGAAGCTTACTTGAAGGAAATCAACTTCGGATCAGCTCAGAAAGCAGAGAAAGAAAATGGAGGGAAGCTTGAAAAAGGAGGAGGAGAAGAAGAGCAGGAGGGAGATGACTCAGTTGATAGTGATCTTCATTCCATTGAGCTTAGCATGGACAACAAAAACAGGAGCTACAAGTGGAGTTACGCTTGTGGAGACGAAATCAACGAAGAAGAAGACGACGATGACGGCGAAGACTCGAAAAGGATTTCGGTTGATAGAGATTTCAAAGGGAGAAAATCCATCTCTGAAAAGATTCAATGGGGAAGCATATGCT
This sequence comes from Trema orientale, assembly GCA_002914845.1. Classification (NCBI taxonomy): domain Eukaryota; kingdom Viridiplantae; phylum Streptophyta; class Magnoliopsida; order Rosales; family Cannabaceae; genus Trema; species Trema orientale. The sequence continues at coordinate 237,066 of JXTC01000322.1, read as the reverse complement.
TGAACAAAAGCACCAGAGATCTTGAGTTGGACTTTGGCAACAAAAGTCAGGGACGTTCAGATGTTGTTTCCCAAGCTAAGAAACAAGAATTTGAAGATGAACTAAAGAGATATATATCTGTCAAGGGTCTTGCAGACCACATATTATCAGGCTCAGAATTAGTACCAATTCCTGGCTTTACAAGTCCAACTAGGAAGTGGGGTTGAGCCTTTGGTTTTTGAAGAGTTAAAAAGGTTACAATTTTATTGGCTAAAGTGATCATTTCATGGTCCAAGCTAGAAGGAAAGAGAGGTGAATATCAGTCTCAAGTACTACATTTCTCTCGTTTTGTTTTGCCTCTATGAGTTTTATGTTTTTGGTTTTCCAAATAGTTCGAAGCTTGATACTTGCTTGTTTGCATTAATCAAGTTTGGCGCGATAGAATGCACAATTGTAAATAGTCTTGTAAAATGATGTATGCAATGTCAAATATATTTTTATTTATACAAAAGCCGTTTTATTGCATATACTATATGTTGTTTTATTGCATATACTATATGTTATTGTATTCATCTCACATAGATATAAAATATATGACGAGAATCCACTTGGTCTTAACAAATTTTGTTGCATCGTCTTGTTATTCAGTACTATAAATATAATGGTACAATGGTTAAGCAACTAATCGATGATGCTCCAGAAAAAAAAAAAAAAAATTATATATGTAAAATATAAAAAAAAAAATAAAAGTGATGGAATGTTGAAAAAATTGTATCTTACATAAATATTTGTTGAAAGTTGGACTATTGAACTAGAAGATGAAAAGGAAAAAGTACATAACTCTTTGGTATTCACTTTTTCTTTTAAAAAAAATGTTTTGGAAAATTACAATATAAACCCAAATTTTAGTTTTCCTTCAAATTTTCGTTAGTCAACACAGTTGATCAAAATTAGTGATAGGGATACAAAATATATCCTCTAGCTGCGTTAGGGGCCTGTTTGGCATGCAGGATCGGACAGGATTGTGCAGACAGGACTGGACTGGATTGGATTGGATTGGACTATGCTGAATCCAATACTGTGTTTGGTGAACTGTCGGATTTAACAACTGGAAAAATAATCCTGTGTTTGGTACAAGATCGGATTGGATTATTTTTTTTTATAAAAAAAATTAATTTTTTAAAAATTTAAATATATACATTTTTTAAGAAAATTAACCATATAAAGTTGCTTCTTCAAAAAAAAAAGAGATTGGAATTTGAGAAAAATTGAACTATTTATCTATAACATATAATATCCAAATATACGATGAATATAAAATCATATAGACCATAACATTCATATTAGTTTAATGGTGTTACAAAATACATATTTCAATGAGTTGCCAACTCAAACAAATAGATGTTTCATATGAGTTAGATAATACCTAGCTAACACATAAGTCTTTCAAGCTGTCTATTGCAGTTCATAATCATAACTATTACATATTTTTTAATCATAACACAAAATATAATATGCTTTAAATATAAACATTCTGAACCGAACACATAAGCCATCTATGGCATTCTATATATGATCACTGTCTAATAAGAGTCATGACAAACTCCATCCTCATGGCCTCATCCATGTTCTTCAAAGCACTTACATTTTATGGTTGTTCAGCAAATAACTTCAAGGCCTTAATTTGATCAGCAACAGGGAGGTTCAACTTGGTAATCTCTTCCCATGCAAAGTCATACATTATGCTATTATCTTTCTTTTTTAGTACGTCAATTAATAAGTGCATTTCCTCATATGACTTCTCCATTATTTTGTCAAAAGATTTTGCTAGTTTTTCTAATCCTGTAGCAATGTCTGAAGCTGGTCTTGTTCGCTTCCTTTTTGAAGCTCCAGATTGACTACTAGCACTAGCTTGGTTCAAAGACACTGGAGAATAGGATGATTCTTCTTGCACAACATTGTTAGCATCATCCTCTTCAAGATCAACAGCTTCAGCCATATCAGCTGGAATTTCAGCTATTTTTTCAGTTGCACGGTTAGCTCCAAAGATATTAGACAGTCTCTCACACATTGGAAATTGTCTGCCCCTCCATCCATCGGCCTCTTTGTGGTTCTAGAAGAACAAAAAAATGGAATTAATAAATAAAGTATGTAGATGTGTAAGTTTTATCATGCATTTCAATTTATATGAAGAGATATTAAATAAAGTAGTCAAACCTGCACATATGTATTCCACACTTCATCACTATCAACTTCAATATATTTTAATGTATCATTCCATCCAAATCCACTCTTGTTTAACATGTCATACAATAATCCATATTGTTTTTTCCATATTTTCATCTTTTACTCAATATGAGGGATTGCTTTCAATCCAGAATTTGGGCACTTGACATTCAGTTCTTTTTCAAATAGAGTGTATGAGCTAGATTTAAAGCTACCATTATCACAATGATGACCACGTAGCACATATGATTCTAAAATGCTCAATAATGCTTCTTCTTCCACTGTTGTCCAAGTACGTCGAGCTCGCGTATTTCCTCTATTTTCTATTCCTATGTAATATATGAATTTGAAAGCAATAGTATAGAATTTAGTTAATAATATGCATTATAGTCTAATGCAAAAAGAGAAACGAATAAATCAAACTTGTAAAATTGTATTGCAAAATTCAAATAATATGCATTATAGTCTAATGCTCAATAATGCAAAAAACATAATACAAAATTGTATTGCAAAATTCAAATAATAGACTCTAATGCAAAAGAGAAACGAATAAATCAAACTTCTAATGCCTACGGCCTCTATTTCTTCTCCATTCATCAAACATTTTTGTTGCCAAAGTATCTCTCTAAGTGGTCCATGCATCTAATGATTCAATTGTGCCAATAATATTTTGATCCTCCAAAGTCTCATTTGGAGTACTTTCTTGTGTATTTAGTTCTTCATCCATTGGATCACATGACATTTCTCTTCTGATAAGATTATGAAGAAGACAACAAGCTGTTATTATTCTACATTGAGTTTTGATAGGATAAAATGAAGGACTCCTAAATATAGCCCATCGAATCTTAAGCAACCCAAAACAACGTTCTATAATATTCCTAGCCGAAGCATGTTTCATATTAAAAAACTCCTTCTCATTTGTAGGTAGATATCCATCTTACCATTCTGATAAATGATATTTTGTTCCTCTATATGATGCGAGGAATCCTTCACAATTTGTATATCTAGCATCCACAAGGTAATAATAACCTAACAAAAATAGCATATGTAAATTATTGTCGTTTCTTATTAATATTTTTATAAATTAAAGTATTGACTCTCAAAAGAAAAAAAATATTCTACCTGTGGGAACTTTTAAACCGTTTGGTCTAGTTATTGCATCGTGAAGAATTCTAGAATCTGATGCTGAACCCTCCCAACCAGGTAATATAAATATGAAATTCATATTTCGGTCACAAACTCCTAATACATTAGTGGTAACTTTACTCTTCCTATTACGATATCTTGGCTTATCAGTTTCACTGACATGCACCTCAATATGTGTCCCGTCTAAAGCTCCCAAACAATTCTATGCAAAAGGAAACCAAATCAATATTGAATTATGTATTAGCATTGAAGATTCAAAACATTTTTAAGTATAAGTTTTAAAGATTCCAAATCTAAAGATTTCTAATAAAAATTTATAAACATACCTTAAACCATTTCCATCTATCATCACTGCAATTTTCGGGAACATGATCTGGTACAACCAATAAGCTACCTTGTAGTCGGAGAACTCCATTCAACACATTATTAAAGTATCTACTAATAGTCTCACCTGACCGCTTAAACCTATTATGAATTGTTTGATTTTTTACGTGATGAGCAAGTATATGTAAAAAAATACATACTTGCTCCTCTACGGTCACTAATCCATCCTCTTTCAATTTTTCATTAACTCGAAGTAACTCACACAATAGACCAAAAGTCCTCATGTCCATTCGAAGTTGGTTCACGCATTCTCTATCACCATTCCGTATAAAACTATCTAAGACACTTAAGCGAGTCTCATTACTCACAAATGTACGATTTTTAAGCATACATTGCTCGTAGTGTTTTTGAGCCTTAACATAAGCATTGACTAACACTAAAATACCCATCATTATTCTTCTAAGATACATATTTCTTATAAATACATATACCACAATGTCCATCTCGTCCATAACTATAACACAAATAAACATAAAATGATATAAGTTGCCAAAATAATTCGTATCATAACTAAAGAAAAATCACCATCTAAATTAGTAAAAGAAGAAAGGTAACTAGCTAATTGAAGAGGAGATAATTATAATTATAAACAAACAAAGTTGTGAGAACATGAACCATGTGTGTGTATCAGTATAGTGGACTTTGTTTATAGTAGGTTACTTCTTTTGGCTCTTACTAACAATCTTTGATGGGAAATGAAAGCTATCTTCAAAGTGTTGCACAAAAGATAGTGGGTTCTGTCAAGGGTGCGAAGCCAGTCGAGGTGGTTGGTTTGGATATGGAGGAGGAGAGGGAGGCAGCTTTTGATGCGGCAGTGGACAAGGCGTGCAAAACTCTGGGGAATCTGGATGCTTTTGTGCATTCCTATACATATGAAGGTATGCCAAAAGTAGTAAATGCCTATACTTCAATTCACAATATTTTACAATATTTTAATAGATTCAGTCCACATATCATGAAAGTAGTTCTTTAGTGTAATTCTTTAATGGATGTTGGAAACCAGGCACTTTCTGTCTAAGCTTTTAGGGGGGAAAAAAACATTGGTATGGCTATACTTTTTATCATAAAATAAGTTGAGGTAATTGCTAGGATATTGAGCGAGTAGATGGGAAAGACTATGATATTGAATGGGTTGTATGTAGATCTAAGGTTCATATGGGGATGAGATTGGAGATTATTTTGGGTTTAAAGCTGTGCATGTTGCTCCTTGGACCTTTTCAATGTCATTATTTAATGAAGTGTTAGATGACGTTTCAGACAACCAAACAGTGGCTTTAGCCTTTAGTCATGGGGTTCCTGGACATCTTCCTGGGTTCCATTCCCGGGTTTTGCCTAAGATTCGAGAACTAGAGTTACATTTTTCGTTAATGCCAAAGTACACAAATTTATTATACAACGATGATGATGGTGATTCAAGAGCAATCACAAGAAAGACTTTGGAGTTTATAGTTTTTATTGTCTTGTTTATCTATTTTAATTCCTGAGATTGTTTAACAAAATTTTAGGCTTACATTGATATTTATCATTTCGAATATTGGTGAGAGAGAAAAGAACAGGGAAAACTGCTAGTATTGCTCATGTTTAGGGGAAAAACAACGAAAAAACAGAGGAAAAAACACACACATACTGATATACAGGTGCAGAACAGGTAAAAGTTATATTTTACGAAAACCATCTTCTTCCTCCTCTTCACCACACCATCTCCAAAATCAACTCTCACCCACAAACCCACCAACGCCCACTTCTCAAAACCCTAATCCCAATTTGAGTTCTGCCCCTTTCCCAATCCCGCCTTCCTCTTATCCTCCACCTTCTGATTGAGATTTTTGCTTAAAGAAGAAATAAGAAAAATGATAAACCCAACTAGACAGCTAAATCAAATTTGAGATCCTTCTCATTGACAGCTAAATCAAGAAGAAAATGATAAAAGAGATGAACCTGATTGACAGAGATGGGGAAGGTGTGAGCTCGACGATGATGGGACGACGCTTAGTAATGAGCCTCCAGCTCTGGCAAACTCCGGCGTAGGCGACGACGCGCTTCCTCGGCGGCCAGGCCGATTGAGCTCGACGACGATGGGAGAGGAGGTGTGAGTCGGAGAGGAGATGTGAGTCGGATGGAAGGCGTGAAGGGGGTCAGCCGAGTTGTCCAAGGATAAGTAGTCCCACCAATTTGCTAGGGATTATTTATCCTACAATACATAGGATTATTCTTGGTCAAATGATTATTTGTCCGGTCAAAATTTGGCACCAAACATGGGATTGGGATTATTTATCCTAGTCCTAGTCCCAATCCGGTATGCCAAACAGGGCATAGGTGTATGGATTTGGATATAATTATACATGGGATTGAGATCCGGTTTCTATTTTTTGTTTACTGTAGTATTCGATTAGACTAAAATTACTTTTAAAAAAAGATACAAAATATATTATAAATTAGTTTTAAAATATTAAATTTGCAAATATGAACATTTTAATTTACTTTTAGTTGAATTTAGATCTAAAAGGAGTAAAAAACTTATTAAGGGTGGGATCCATTAATATTGGAATGTGGGATTAGGATATGTGGCACTACTAATGATATCAAAAACAAATGCGGCATGATTATAAATCGACGTGATACAGCATGACAAATGCGGCATGATTATAAATCGACATGGTACGGCATGACACGATTAGTATTTGTGTGCAGCATAGCATGGCACGACTAGTAACTATGCCCATACTGACACGGTATAGGCACATGCACGTAGCACAATAGACACAAATAATGGGCAATATTATTAATAATAACTAGTTTTCAAAAAACGTACTTAAATTAGAGTTATATAATTTTTTTGGCATAATTTTAATACAATATGGGTAAAAACTATTTAGAAAAATAGAATTTATAAATAAAGAATATAAATATTTGTCACTTTCTAATTTTTGAAAGAAAAACTTCAAAATTTAATAAGTTTTGACTAAAGAATTCAAAGATATTAAGGGTAAAAGGCACTCAAAGATATTAAGGATTTAAAGGTAAAACCCACCTCCAATAGAAGCCTTAAAAAATTAAGAAAGAAAAATATACTTTAAGTAGGTACCAACCATAATTTAAAAATTATTGTGTATTATATAATTTTGATAGGTAAGAACCTAATTGTGATGTGCTTAAATTATATAATCCAAGTTAATTCATATTTCTAACATGCAGTTTTACTATTCCAATTTAGACTTTTATTTATATGAAAACTTAGCTCAATTTTTCAAATAATTTATTTTTATCAAATAACAATTAATAATTCATATTTCGTAATCACTTAAATTTAAATATATACTAGTTAATAGTATTAAAACACTTAAATTTTTTCAAAACTAAATGAATAATGAGCATGGTTATGGCACGAGAAAACTACGAAAAAAATAGCGCAATTAGGCTGAAAAAATATTGTAGTATCAAAAACTAGTATAATTAGAAATGAAAATAACACAATATCGGAAACAAGCATAATTAGTTATGAAAAATAGCACAATACCAAAACCGAGCACAATTACGCAACAAAGTAAAAATGAAAATAGTTAGGCTGAAAATAAACAAGCACTATAACGGCACATTACATAATAAGCATAGCAATACATGATTATTAATCATGCTCCAACCGGTATAGCACAAGGCCTAAATATTCCTCATGTAAACGTACTTAGGTTGGTATGAGATGATTTAGTTAATATCACTACATATTAGTGTTAAAGTGTGGAATTAGTATTAGGGGATATTAGGGTGACTTCCATTTTTTGAAATATTTTAAACAATACGGTCCACTTTTTGAAATATTAGTTTTCACGGTACTTTGAAAAAAAAATGGATAAATTAAGTTCAAACCTTTGTTTGGTCTTATTATCCGCGCTTTTATCAACATTTTTTCTTTTTTCTTTTTCAAAAAAAATATAAGTTTTTTTTCCCCGCTAAATCAAAAAAAAAGAGTTAAAGCCTTTTGAAGCGCCTTTATATTTTATTTTTTTAAAAGAACCACGATCCTTTGTCAAAAAACTACCATTTTAGTTATTGTTTTGTAAAAAATACCATATTCTGATCCTTTTTAAATAATAATACATTAAAATAAAAAATTCAAAAAATAATTGGCCCCATTTAGTTCACTCATTTGAATGGATGTATTTAAATAGAAATTATGGAATGACTTATAATTGGAATATGAGACATTTAAACTAAAATAAAGTGGAATGAGTTGTAATTAGAATGGGAAACATTAGAATAGACCATTCAAAAATACTTCCTAGGCTCCATTCTTATTCTAAGACGCAAAAAACTCATTCTAATGGTTGATATGATTGATGGACTATTTGAGTGGAAAAACTGAATTATTCAGACAAGCACACATTCCAAAAGACCATTTGAATGAAAAAACTGAAATTGTTAAAATAAGTACTCATTCTAATGGGTCTTCTATTTAATGGAATGGAATGGTTAAACCAAACAGGCAAAACTTGTAACAACAAATAAATAAAATAAAAATAAATAATTTTCGTTAACGTTTCTTTCATTCAAATATTCTAGAATATTATTTTTCTTTTTTTTTAATTTTTTTTTAAAAAAAATTTATCAAAATTAAATTGTTATAAGTATATATTCCTTTACTATAGTTATCTTACCCTAGTAAAGTCGAATGGCCAGTTTATCTATAGTAAACTGTAAGGAGAGTTAGAAAATCCAAATGCACAAAAAAAAATACCTTACCCATTGTATATTTAGTAAACTGGAATGACCAGTTTATCTACAGTAAAACTGTAAGGGGAGTTAGAAAATCCTAATGCATTAAGAAAAAAAAAATGTATCACATATGTCACTTATCGTATAGAGGTAATATATATATTTTTTTTAAAATGCCATTTTGGTTGTCTCTCACTTAGTTACTATTAATTACTCACTTGGCTATTGTTGGTCTCCTACTAGATTACTGTGGTAATTAGAAAAATTTTGGAGTTAGGGATTTTATAAGTCCTATATATAAATAGGGTTCTTATCTAATAGGAATTTTTTTTTAATCATTGGATTATCATCTAATATCTATAATGACTTGAGTAGTTGAAAAAAAAATAATTACACAATATCTAATGCTCTTTCTTTATCTACCTTTTTACCATGAAAAGATATATAAAATAAATTTTAATTGAGTGAAATAATAGCTATTTAATACTTACTGGATTAGTGCCCATATATATGTAATATATATATATATATATAATGAATTTTAATTGAGTGAAATAATAGCTATTTAATACCTACTGGATTAGTGCCCATATATATGTAATATATATATATATATAGTTGCCAATCCAGTAGGTTTTTTTTTTTAACCTATGTGTAAGCATTTTTTTTTAGCCGTTGGATCATCATCTAATGGTAATCCAACGGCTATAATAAAGTGCATGAAAAAACGTGCATCATTAATGTTAATTCTCTCTCTTACTTTTTAATATAAAAAAATGTGCAAGAAAAATTTTTATTGGCCAAAATGATACCTATATATAGATAAAAAAAAAAAGACCTACTGAATTGGTGCCCTATATGTATATATACTATAAATGTTAATATAGGTATCCCACTTGCACACTTACGTAAAATTGGAATGAGAGTTAGACATTCCTTATTGACAAAAAAAAAAAAGAAAAGAAAAATCACTAGATATCTAACTAGGTTATGTATAATATTTGGAGAAATTAAGGGGAAAAAAAATTATCTTAGATATCCTACCAACTTATTTACAGTATTTAGAAAATTAGAAGAAGAGTCGACATTCTTTATTGGTTTCAGGAAAAAAATAAAAAAACAAAAAAAAAAAGATATCTTATATCCAAAATTAGAATGAAAGTTTAGCGTTCCTCATTGAATAAAGAAAAAAAAAAGATATCCTATTTATGGTATCCAAAATTAGAATGAAATTTTAGTGTTCCTTTTTGATTAAAAAAAAAAAGAAATAGAAAAAAAAAGGGTTTACCATAGGTATACAAGTAGAATACCATAAATATCTACGTAGGATACTATAAGCATGTGGGAAATGGGGACAAAATGGGTATAAAAAGTTAATTAAAAAATGGAAAAAAAATAAGAATAATAAAAGTACTATCGAGTTAGCTTGGCATACATGTGCCAGCGTGCATGTCACCTTCTGCTGACACACACAATTACTTTAGTTTTTTGCGTGATGATCTTAGGTACTATTTTTCTCAACTTTGCGTGATGATCTCAGATACCATTTTTCTCAATTTTGCAAATGTTACGGTATGTATTTTTCAGACTTTTTATACAGAATACTGTAGTATCTTTGAACTTTCTTTTTTTTTTGAAACGCAATATATTTTTTTTAAAAATGGTGGCTACTTTTTCTGTATTTTTGTACTTTCCCCTTAGTACTATCACATATAAATGGAATAATTATTTATTTTAATCCAAAGTTGAGCAAACATAAAACTAGGATAAATAATTCTAATCTCAATCCCGGTCTAACTCACTAAACATGCATTAACACCCTAAAACTCAACCGAACAGTGTAAAGTACTGCTTATATAAGTAGCCGAACATGATACAAATGGCTAGTATTTATCTTGTTTGGTCTTTTTTTCAGGCCTATGATACAAATGGTTTTTTTTAAGGTTTGTCTTGTTTGGTCTTTTTTTAGGCTTATGTTTGTTAGGTTGAATTTTTCAGTGTTTACAGGTAAATTCGTACTTTCACTTACCAATTTAACAAGTGTTAATTGGGGAAAGTTTGGAACAGAATCCTAATGTGAAGGTTTGATTTGTAATTTTATGAAGTACAAGATTTTTGATTAGTGAAATTTTCGAATACAAAAGCTAGCGTCATTTCTTGATTTTATTTTTATTTTTATTTTTATTTTTTGGAGGGAACACTTCTTTTGAGTTAATCGAAATTCTTTACTAAAAAAAAAAAAAAAAAAACCCGCGTGGAGTTGTAAGCTGGTGGGGGCCGATAAGTCTATCTCATAATTAACCCTATCAGACAAATTGTCTAAATTCAGATCCCTACGTCCAAGTGAGTGGTTAAGCAATATATAAATAATATATGTATACATGGATCTTCTTATAATTATAAAGATTTGTATTAAACAAAAAGAACAAAAGAACAAAACAACCGGAAGAACCAACTAGACCCAGCTAACTATCCTCATCACAACCAGGAAAGAACCAAAATAAACCAACCAAAAACAGAGGGTGGACAACGAATTTGAAGGCAGAAGTATCATCCCCAACCACTGCTTTCAGAATTAATGTCACTTTGAGATCAAGCAGGACCCTCCTGTGCTCGAATTCATGCATGATCCTAATCTATTCAAATTCTGAGGGGCCCATACAATAAAACATAGAAAAGAAAATTGCTTAGATTGTGACACTATGAATAACGTGGATACTTAATTGCTCTGTAAATAAGGTTTTTTCTTAGTTGACCAGTGAGGAATTTTTTGTAATGGTGAAAGCCTGGCTCTATGAAATGGTTTCACTCGGTTCAGCAAATTGTCTTGATCCTGGGACACTATTAACCGACTATTATTGGAGTCACCAATTTTTTTTTTTTTTTAAAAAAAAAATCATATCAAGTCTGAATCTAGATGAATTTACTTCTTGAGAAATAGATGAGCAAATTAGTCATTGAGAAGCTTAGTAATTTTACTTCTGGGTCGTCAAAATAGGTGCTAGGATGAAGCTTGGAGCAGCTATGCAAGGAAAACTGGCACAGGGGCGCAACTGGGCAACAAGATGCGCCACAGCTCTAGCCATTGGAATCCAGTTTTTCAGGCAGTGCCACAGCTCTCTCGGTTCTGGAAAATCTACATGACATCTTTTCTTTCCAAGGACGTTGTTTCGTTGTTTTAGCTCCATTTTGCCTGATTTTTATTGCGTTGCATTTATATCGGACTCAAGTTACATTCAAAAGGGTTGAAATACCCATATTTGGCACCAATACGTCTTGATTCTCATTTATTCACAAGAACTATAAAAACAAAGTAAAAATATATCAAACTAACACAAATGCTTGAAAATTTATAATTATTTGAGCTGAATGATACTTGGTTTGTGAGTGAATTAATCACTCATCAAATACCTCCAAACTCGAATATTTGTTTGTTCTTAAGCAAAACAAAATAAGAAAAAGAAAAGCAAAACACAAATCAAGTACTAATGACATAAACGAGCAGGTATGAGTTTCGTATTGAATCAAAACTGTACAAGTATCTATGAAGTCACAAATTGTTCCAAGCTCAAAAGAAATGCAAACATTAAGATTATCTAGATTTTTAACTTCAAGCATCAGTTTAACTCCACTCAAGACTCTTAATATGTAAGTGTATGCAAAATCAATATTACTTAACAAAATAAACTCCAAATAGACTTGTATGTTTTGGTAGACGATAAAAAATCTCTATATGATGCAATTTGAAACTATCATATGCCCATTTTTCATGTTGCTCTCCACTAATATATGTTAGTATGTCATCAAAGATCAAAAGGTCTTTCACTAAGCTTGTAATGTCGGCTTGGGCAAAGGTAAGATAATTTTGGAAAAATTTGAGGTTCAAATCACCCTTAAGCACATTAATCTATGACATTTATAGAGTTATTCTTTGGTACACCAAATAATACTTCCACGCTTCTTTTCAATTAAATTTTTTTTCTACCAACACTCCGCCAAATACTTATTTAATTTTTTTTTCTTTTTTTTTTCCGAAATGAAAGATATGAAATATGACCAAATGGTGAAAATAAAAAACCTCTCCCTCAAACTCAAAATCAAAATTGTCCTCAATGTTGAAAAATAAATTAGAGAGTAAAAGACACAAATTTTTCACCATATTATTCCTTTCTCTTTTTTTTCTCTTTTTTTTTTTATTTTTTTTGTTTTTATTTTCATAACACTACCCTTCCTCCCAATATGACCATAACATAAATTAACTCTTTAAAACAATTAACATGCTTAAAAGATAAGAGTTCGTGGTCATTATTTTAGTTTGGCCAAATTATGGTAGAAAAAGAAAGGCACAAATAAGCTAAAAGTGGATGTACTAGGATGATAATGTATCAAGGTTAGTTTGAAAAGTTCAAACGGTCCAATAATGGCCTAAATCATTTCTCTAATGATACCTAACATAGAATATTGCCTCAAGCTTCACTCAAATGGATTCTAGAGTTCATAAGATATCAATACTTATCTAATGCACACAAGTTTTCTCCAAAAGCTCAAAGAGTCAAGTAATTATAATTATCGTGCTCAAATATATAAAATCAAGAATGAGGTCCAATAAATACGAGTCAAACACAAGGATAATCTTAATGAGTTACATTTCAAAAGGCCTAAAAGAACATTAAATGACTACATTCATCATCAATATCAAGTAATCGCATCTCAACAACACTCACAATTTATTCAAACTAGAAAAAGAAAAGCAAGAAAAAAAAATGATTTCCTAAAAATACACAACTCATAGAAAGAAAATCATACCAATCAATATACAAGTAAAGCCACACTCAACAAATAATTAACCAACAAGTATTTTCACCTCCAAATTCAAAATTGGCAATGTTCTCAATATTAGATGTTCAATGTCATTACAAGGGAAAAGAACATATACTGGGGAGGCAAGACATTCTCGCATCCTATTAAAGTTAGCAAAGGTGGTGCTCCAAACAAGGTGGCTCTAACTTAGGTGGTGCGAGACTCCTCTCTATAATTTGCATCTTTAGGCTTATTCATGCACAACTTGGTGAAGCTCATCAAATAGCAGTTTTTGCCCATGGTATGTGTCATACAACACAATAAATAGATCTTATTTTTTAATGCCCTCAAGCTTGGCGATGTATGAAAGTGATCAGCTCGTATGCTCAACTTGATTTGGCACTGATACATGTGTTAGGTAGGCTTGAATGAATGGTGCTAGCAGTGGTGGAGGAGGTTTTGGCCATATAGGATCGTCATAGATGTGATCTTTGATGAATGGTGGCGGCGTGATGATTTAGATCTCAAAGGGTGAACATTCACAAGTGTTGTCTTGTGATTCTTCCTCCTTGATCTACTCTTGATTCTCCTCCTCACTTGAGTTATCATCATCAAACAAACCCAAAATCTTCCCGCTTGTGCTCGGCTCCTCATAGTGTCTTTCATCAATATTTATAACTTGTGTATGTATCATAACCACCGTTCTTCTTATGGCTTCAAGGAAGTCATAGACAGAATCAAATTGTGAATTACGAACAGTCTCTATTCTCTCTAACTCTTCATGACGAAGTCTTGTCTCTTCCAAAAATTGTACAACAAGGTATTCAAGGTTGGGAGGTAGTTCCGCTTAATGATGTGGAGTATCACACCATGGCGCCGAAATATTAGAATTATCTCCCAAACCGAGGTGGTTTGGTAGATAATTCCAACTCTGATAGTTGAAGTTGGCCGTATCTTCTAACAACCAATAGGCTTCATCAATGGATAGTTGGTAGATAGAGGTGGCACCGTTTCCTCTTTCCACCCATATTCTTATTTCGGTCTAAAGGTTGTTGAGGAAGTTTTGTATCTGATACTCCCGGGAGAAACCATATAATATAGCTCGGACACGTCATGAGCAACTCCTTATATATCTATCATGCACAATAAAATAGCTCCGAGTCTCATTAAACAAATCATAAGAGGGCTTATTGATCTATCATCTCAAAGCACCTTGTAAAACAAATATTAAAATAAGAATTAAAAATGAAAATAAATAAACACCTAAATTAAAATCAAGTAACTTACTTCCGATATCAACAACAATCTAAAATTCTAATTCCTCGACAACAGCACCAAAATCTTGTTACGCTATCATGCATATAAGTAAAATAACTGGAAGTGCACGGGTCGTGAACAAGTAATAAAGTGATAAGTTTAGACTTGTCGATCCCACGAGGAATTGTATGTTAAACTATCGTTAATTATCGAAATTTTTGTGACCTAACTTTATCTAGACAACCAAACTAAGTGAATTTATAATTAAATAAATACAAATACAAATACAAATACAAAAATAAAATATGAAGACGTTTATGCACAAATGTACTAGGAGATTGAATTCACCTAACTATCAACTATATCTTTTGATCACCAATTATATTCTAATCAATTATTCTTAGTTTATAAACTAAGAACTTAAAGCTATTTCTACTCCCTCTTTTGAGTGCCGAGTGAAATTACTCTTAAATCTCAGTTCCAATATATCTATTCCGAACCTAGAATTAAGAATTCATTATATTTAATAGTTCTTTGATCATAGCTTCAAAGGAATCATAGGTTCTCTCAAACTCTACAAATCTTAGGTTATACTATCCTATGGTTATTTCTAAAATTCCCCTTCTCCAGTGCCAAATTCTAGAAATCAAATCATCCAACTAGTAGCTAATTAGTTGAGAAGCATTAAGCATGGAATAACATAGATAAATTCAAGAATAATATCAAAGAATATATTTGAAATCAAGAAATAGAATCAAAGTTTAAGTTATATCATTTCCTAAGCATAAAACAATTAATTCAACATAGGAGCATCCAACACTAATTTCAATAAGAATTTCATATGTCCAAACATGTTCATGAATCAAGCATGATACAAAAATTCAAATGAGATTAGAGTGAGAAAAAAGATGAGAAAAACTCTTTTGTAGAGATAGAACTTCAAACTTTAATATCTTCAAGCCACTCTCTCAAGCATTCTCTCCAAGATTTTTGCTCCAAGCTTCTTCCTCTTTAAGATTTTTGAGCTCTTTTCATTGTGTTTTCTCTCCAACTCTCCACACCTTGAAATGGAGGCTTAACGGTGTATTTAATGAATTCCAAGATGATTTAGGCCGGGTGGAATATCAACCATTCAATCAGATGGCATCAAGGGTCGAGATTGGCTTTAAAAACTCGCTAAAAACGTGCTTCAGGACGCTGGATAGCGCCGTGACACTCTAGCTTCTGGAACTCAGTTTTCCAGGCAGCGCTGCAGTGCTGCAGTGCTACTTAGATAGTGCCGCAGCGCTCTCGGTTCTCGAAAATCAGCACAACTTTTCTCACCAGGAATGTCATTTCGTCGTTTTAGATCCATTTTGCCTGATTTTTGTTGCGTTGCATTTGAATCGGACTCAGCTTTCATCCAAAAGGATTGAAATACCCATATTTGGCACCAATTCATCTTGATTCTCATTTATTCATAAGAACTACAAAAACAAAATAAAAATACATCAAACCAACATAAATGCTTGAGAACTTAGAATTATTTAAGCTGAATGATACTTAATTTGTGAGTGAATTAATCACTCATCAATCCGCTAGATCCAGGTCACAATTTGTGTCGTGCCTAAGGGCATATGGATTGAATTAAATTCTTCTTTTGATCCATCAAAACCTTTCTCAAATTGTACAAGCTCGAACTCCTTTCATTATTTCAGGATAGAGAAGTCAAGAAACGAAAGAAGAGTTCCATATCCAAGTAAAACTGAGGTTAATGTCTACGCTCAAAATATACTAGCGGCTATCGTAGTGTAGGTTAAGGTGTCGATCCTACAGAGAAGTAAATCAACAATGAAAAGGTAATAAAAAATAGGAAGAAAAATTAAAAGAAAAAATTAACTGAGCAATAAATTAAAATAATCATAGAAATTTAAATGAAAATACCAATATGAGAAAATCAAGGCTTCAAGATTCACTTAATTGTTTGTTTAACTATTACCAACTTTGATTCCTATTTATTACTCAATTATATGTTTCTCATAACAAACACATAACTGGAAAATATAACATTTAAGGACAAATATTAATCTAAAGTATTCAATATGAAAAATTCTTCTAATTAACACCAAAAATAATTTATCTTACTAGTTATCTAAGATCGATAATATATCACAGAGATAATACTGCAGTAAAAGATCAACTAATAAAACAAATATAATTATAATCTAATTTAAATCACCACATAAAGAAAGTATGATTAAATTTATATGAGAAGCTAGAAAATAATATATTGAAACTAAAAATATTGTAGAATTTAACAAACTAAGTATATAGACATTGAAGCACTCTCAGGAATCAAAGTTGGAAAACAGAAAAACTACACAATTAAGATTATGTCTCTAGCCTCTTTAAAAACTAGCCTAACCTCGCGCTCATCTCACACACTCTCTAGAAAAAGTTGAGTTTTCTCTCTCAAAATTGATGTGTATTTTTCCTCTCACGTTCTGGCTATTTATTGCTGAGTTTGAAGCGTTATGCAAATTTTCACGATTCTAAAGGTACAATCTAATTGACTGTGTGATGTGTCAATCTCTCACAATTCTATTTTTCTCTCTGTTCCTCTTTCTTCACATTTCTGAGACTTGGGGTGTAATTCCATGCTAACGAAACAAGTGAGCTCGGCACGAAACTCGCATTTGATTCGCGAAAAGAAAATGTAAAGTCAACTCGCTGATGTGGCGACTCGTCAATTGGCTAAAGAACTGGTTGCACAGAACTCGCAAAGCACAGGAACAGACATACACTGGAAAACTGCTGCAGCGCTGACAACCGCGAGCCCCACACGTTCCCCGCTTTCCACTCGCCTNTATCCTAAAATTAAATCTAAAATTATCTAAAATTTAATAAAATTAAATCTAAATAATTAAACTAAATCACAAATAAAATAACTTAAATTATCTAAAAATTAAACTAAAAATACTCAAAAATGCATAAAATTAATAAGTAAAGGAACATAAATAACTCTATCAATTAATACGTTAAAAATAAAAACAAGTGACGTTTACTAATCCTTTCTTTTCGAAATCTGAAGAAGTTGCTAGAGAACCCCAGCACCCTTCTTCAAACCATTGCTCGCTTGTGTATAGCAGAGTTTAACTGAGGTTAAAACGTTAAATTAAAAATAGGTGAGGTTTACCAATCCTTTCTTTTCAAAATCCGAAGAAGTTGCCTGTGAACCCCAGCACCCTTTTTCAAACCATTACCCACTTGTGTATAGCAGAGTTCAAAAATTCGATTAAGAAAACTGAAAAACAACAATAGCTTGAACTTCAAAATGAGTTGATATGAATGCATATTTTACAACATGACAGTACTAAAATACATTAGCAATCAATGAGGTAAGCGTACATACCAATTAGCTTTTATCTTCAAATTCAACTTTTATTTTTTGTTTTTTTTTTTTTAAAAAAAGAGAGATTTCGATTTGTCAAAACATAGATGTTACAGCACACAAAGATGCCTTGTCTATACAGAAAGAAAATGAAAGTTAAAACAACAGCTCATCCTGTTATTATTGAAGAAGGCTTACATCTTGAGAGCTGAAATTCGATTCTGGCCGGTGAAAAGCAACTACAACTTCTAAGAACTTTCCGTTTTCAAAGATGATGATGTGAAAGTAACTGGGTTTGTTGGATGGTCCCTCACAATCAAGCTTAGCACTTCAGGTCTTGAATAGTGTCCCACCACATCAAAATCAAATTTCGCTCTTGCAATTTCCCCAAGATCTATAAGCCATT
Source organism: Trema orientale (assembly GCA_002914845.1). NCBI lineage: Eukaryota > Viridiplantae > Streptophyta > Magnoliopsida > Rosales > Cannabaceae > Trema > Trema orientale. Next base: position 218,788 of record JXTC01000322.1, on the reverse strand, counting down.
TTGAACAATTGTTCAAGTTAGAAACTGCTTCTACAAACAAAGGACTACATGAGGTCTTAAGGAAATGGTATATACAAGCATCACCAAGGCCTAGATTAACAGTCACCATAAGATGTTGAAATTATCACAACACAACAAAGGTTAGTGCAATGTGCATTAAGAGGAAATATATTTCCTGATACTATGAACAATCCAGATGACAAGTTGCTTTCTTGAAACACAACGAAAGTTGTAACTTAATTTCTTGCTATATGGCAAATACAAGTACCAGAATATCAAAATCTAAGTTACCAAAATATTCCTCAATTGCATAACATCAAAGCATAACTTCAGATGCAAAGTCTCCTCGTATTAGTAGCAAACAATTCCAGACAATTTTTCTGTAGGTTTTTTAAACCATATGTACATTCATGTTTCTGAAAACATTTATTTTCAATTTGGTGGTTACTTTTGGCCAAACATAAAAAAGATGCCAACCAGTGTTCCAGAACCGAAAATCTATGTTTGATAACAAAATTTACAATTACGAAATAAATAACAGAAGACAAAGGAAACATACCTAGATCTGCTGAGATGAGTGCCTCTCCATCATAATTGGGTCCTGCCAGAACTGTCCCTGATGGTGATATAATGACACTTCCTCCAGCGCAGACAACAGAATCAGGAGTAAGCTCACCTTCTGTGCCTGAAAATACATACTCTGGAGGAGGGGGGTAGTCCTTCCTTCGACAGAATTGATTGGCCGATAAAACAAAACAGGCACCCTCTAACGCAATGTGGGTCATTGATGCTTGCCACACTTCCCTTGCATCAGCCGTGGGAGCACAATATATCTCCACCCCTGTAAACAATAAAGTCCGATAAGTTTAAAGACTATCGTTCACAACGCAAACTGTTAATGATCCTCTATAGATATGCAAAAATTTTATTTTTCAACATAGTAGAAATGTACACGCCAACATTGAAACAGAAATATTCAAATCTTTAAAATCATCACCTGACAAAATGACAGTATACGTTGCCGGAGAGTATAGCAATAACATACCGAGCATCAGAATATATAATCAAGTAAGTTCTCATGCTTAGGCAAACTAAATTACAGAGTTGTTGTAAGCTAAAACAAAAACATTTATTTGTTTTATAATGAAAGATTAACAACAACTCTATCTTATGCTAATTCAAGCTAATCAATGGTCAGGACCTTAAGCATAGTTGACAGCTCCATCCTAATTTCATGCTCTGAGAAAGAATTGTTTGGAAAAATGCATCGGAAAAATGATTAAAGACCAATCTTTCTAACCTTTAGCGTACATTGCTGTCCTTAGAAGTGGCATTCTGTTTTCCCAACAAATAGCAGCACCTATCTTTCCAATAGGAGTCTCAAAAACAGGAATCGTCGATCCATCTCCGAATCCCCATATGATCCGCTCCAAAGCTGTTGGCATGACTTTTCGGTGCTTTCCCAAGTAACGACCTTGTGAATCGAAAAACAGTACAGTACAATAGAGTGTATACCCGTCTCTTTCTATCACACCCATTACCAGATACACCTTGTACTTCCCAGCCATCGCTGCCAATCGGTCAACTTCAGGGCCTGCATTGTATCCATACAACAAAGTAAAATTCTATGTGCTCATACTGAGTTTCATCACAAGCTAAGAATTCACCATGAAACGGTACAGTATATCATCTGCTTCTTTACTCTTTTACCGCCTATTATGTGTGTTGATATATAGAATGATGGTGTGCCTAGTGGGACTTTCCTAAACAGAATACAGAAAGACTACAATCTTATCATATAGAATGATGGTGTGCCTAGTGGGACTTTCCTAAACAGAATACAGAAAGACTACAATCTTATCTGGGTAGAACAAAATATGAAACACTTACCACCTCCAGCTAAGATCAGTACAACTCAAATTTTGGCTTTACCATGCAACAACAGCACAAACATATTTCTAAGAGCAATTGAAAACAATTTGTTCATTACTGTGACAATTACATCAGATAACTGGGCTTACTTTTTCTATTAGTTAATCGTTTGACATTCAAATGGAACTCAATCACATGTCCAATTTTAGTATCTCCATTCACCTAATCTATGAATTGATGACACGTCATTTAAAATTTGAAATTACCCAATTATTATTATTATTTGCACTTCAATTTTCGTTACGACGTTTTATCCTTTATTGATTGGATTTGGAAAACTAAACTTGTACATATGATTTTGAATCCTACAAAATGACTATGGAACTTTCTCAAAATTACACACCCAAAAAAAAAAAAAAAAGAAAAAAGAAAAACAACTGGGTAAAAATTTAAATTGCTAAAATCAATGTTATATTTTTGGATTCTAAAGAAAAAGTAAATAAATAAACACCAAAAAAAAAAAAAAAAAGGAAAAAAAGAACTCACCAGGAACATCAATGGCGGAGGCGTGGTACTTACGAAATTCCTCTTTACCTTTGGGGGTTCGATTCCCAATAGTAACACCGAAATTGGAACCACGAGGGTAGCCACCCACGAAAGCCTCAGGGAACACAACCAGCTGAGACCCATACCCAGCTGCTTCCGCCAACAATCTCTCCGCCTTGTCTGAACCCCCCACAAAAATCATCATCAATTCAATTCAATCACCGAATCGCATGAAAAAGGAAATTAAGAGAGAGAGAGAGAGAAAATGTACCTAGAGTGGCGGGAGTGTCGTAGAAGACGGTGGAGGCCTGGACGACGGTGGCGCGAACGCTGGGAGCAGAGGAGTCGGCGCCCATGTCGACCTCGGCGAAGAGAGGAGCGTCGTTGAGGGGCGCGGATGGGACAAGCGCCATTGAATATGAATGGAAGTTTCTGGTAGGGTAGGTAATGGTATTGGTGGTAGTGACTACTAGTGAGTGGACAGGAAATGTGCATGAATTTGTATCATAAACCGATTATATTTGTTCATTTCCATTTCCCACTGTTTTCATTTTAGTCAAAACATTTCTTTTGACCCTTCTAGGCTTCGCTGCATTATTATTCCCTCACCCTCACTAGTTTGATAATATCTTTTTATTGTCATTTTTTTATTTGGCAATATAGGAAGGAAAATAAAAAAGCATCACGTAACACCACCCCTTGTTAGAATTGTTGTGTATGTTTACCTTGAGAGATTAACATATTCCTTTCTTATTTGATAAGATATTTTGTGCTTTGTAACATTATATATTTTTTCCTTTTAGTATCTTTCAAAGGGAAATATGTAGGAACAAAATTTACTTTATAACAAAGTATGGTGTTGATAATCTAAGATCAATAGAATACACAAGCCCTTGAAGATAGATTACAAACCGCATGAACAAACACCGGAATCTCATATAAATTATTAGGCATACATGTTGAATTAACAAGAATAGGTGAAGAAAAGCGTACCGGAATCTATAGTAAAGCAATCATTGGGTTAGTTGGTCTTCTAAGATTATAGAGCAAGTTTTCATCAAAGTTCTCACTGGGAGTCTGGATAGGGGTAGAGAATAATATAAAAAAACTGTACAACAATTTTTCACATTTTGTATCTTAGAAACCATAACCCCTTATTTTAATTGTGTATAAATCTATTATAAGTCCATCACTTATAATAGGCATGATATTAGACTTCTACACATAATTGAATCATACCAAAAATAAATAATAATATTTCTTAAATCCAACAAATTAACCTTTAATTAGATCACTTAAAATTAGGCTCCTACATATATAGCCAACCTATGCACTTATATTTGTTGATATATGGGCTCATATTAGGAAAATGATAACAATCTCCTACTTGGGCCACATATGTCAACTAGAAAAATTGTTCATGACAAAACTTGATTTGAGCTCATCTTTTGATATCTATAGCCAGAAATATCTCCTAACAATCTGGTCCATTAATCATACCAATATAGGATCAAAGCGGCCTTCATTACAATTATACGTAATGAGACCCATCAATAGTCACAATTCTAGCATAATTAATGACATAAAACAAGTATAAATATGTAGCATGGGAATTACATGTAATGTGATCGTAAACATGCCTATTCCCAACTGGTCCTACTTAATGACTCAAAAGAGCCTATCCCATACTTTCAATACTATATGCTAAACTGCAATTGAAAGTCCTCAACTTTATTTCAGAGTTTTCATCTATATATATGTATATAGACTATAAAACCTTAGTTTGATCAGATAACATAAATACGCCAACAACACATACATAAAATTTCAAATATAACTCCCACTATACAGACATATTATTAATATGAACTACTCCCATATGAGTAATATGCTCATGAAATACTTTGGGTGGCAAACCCTTAGTGAACAGATCCAAAATCATGGAGTTTGTGGTAATATGTTCAATCGATACCTGAAGACTCTGAACTCTCTCTTTAACAACCAAAAACTTGAAATGTGCACTTCGATGAGCTTCGGTTGTTCTTAGAATACTACTCAGCGGCCTTATTATCACCGTTAATCCTCAATAGTCTTTCAATACCATTGACTATGTGTAGCTCAGTGATAAAATTCTGTAGCTATATCCCCTGATTCGATACCTCATAACAAGCTATAAATTCAACCTTTATAGTGAAAGAAGCTATAAGTGTCTATTTCACACCCTTCCATAAGATATCCCTCCAGCCATTATGAAGACATAGCCTGAAGTGGATCTCCTACTATCTAAGCACCCATCAAAATCAGAGTCGGAATAACCTACTATCTCCAAATGGTCAGATTTCCAATATATAAACATATAGTCCTTAGTTCTTTGTAGATATCGCATAACTCGCTTTGCTGCCTTCCAATGATCTATTTCCAGGTTACTAAGATATCTACCCAATATTCCAACAATGTATGCTATGTCTGGATGCTTACATATTTGTGCATACATAAGGCTCCTATTGCTGAAGTGTAAGGAAACTTCTTCATTTCTTTCTTTGCAAGATCATTCTTCAGATATTGGAGCAAGCTGAATTTATCATCATTTGCCACAAATGTGTCTCTTGGTACACAACCCTTCATGCCATATCTACTTAGCATTTTATCAATATAGGTCTTTTGTGATAATCCTAGTATTACTCAAGATCGATCACGATGAATCTGTATACCCAACACAAAAGATGCATTACCAAGATCTTTCATTTCAAATTTACAAGATAGAAATATCTTAGTTTCATGCAAAAGTCCTATATCGCTATTAGCTAGTAGAATATCATTTACATACAGCATCAGGAGAATGAACTTACTCCTATATGCACTTTTCAACAGTGTTCTCCTTAAAACTAAAGGACATGATGACTTCATAAAATTTCTGGTATTATTGACAGAATGCATGTTTTAGGCCATAAATGGACTTCTTAAACTTGCATATATGGTGCTTTGAGTCTTTCGACTCAAAATTTTCCAGTTGCATCATGTATGTCGTTTCATCAATGTCACCACTGAGAAACACTATTTTCACGTCCATTTGGTATAGCGCAAGATCATAATATGCTAGAAGTGCCATGATTACTTGAAAAGAGTCTTTCGTCAAAACCAGTGAAAAAGTCTCTTTGTAATCGATACCTTTCCTTTGAGTAAAACTCTTGGCAATAAGGTGAGCCTTATATCTCTTAACATTGTCTTTCGAATCTCGTTTGGTCTTAAATACCCATTTATAATTAATTGGTTTCATACCTTTAGGCAACTCGACAAGATCACAAACACCATTGTCTTCCATAAATTTCATCTCATCTTGCATGGCTTCGATCTATTTCTTAGAGTTGAAGCATAGCTTAACTTGACTAAAAGATGCTGGATCGACTTCCAATACCATATTAAACTTATGCTCCTATGGATAGACAACATAGTCATCAGAAATTGCCTTTCTTCTTTCTTTAATAGATCTCTTTATTGGCACTTCTATTTAAGGTTATTGAGGTACATCTGCAACTATTGGTGGTGGTACCTCAACTTGAGTCGATGGTTCCTCCAATTATATTGGAGGTTGCATAGAAGTGTCTAAATTCACCATAATCTCCTGATTTGCAACTTGAATTGTGTCAAAAATGGTTACATAATCACTAGTCATTGCTATTATTGCAATTGTCATAGGAATACTAATGCTTTTCTCCTCAAAGACTATCTCCCTTACTTTAGTGCTTTCATTGTCCTCAATAAACTTGGCATTGCTCATTTTGAAAAAAGATCTGTTTGAGGGATCATTGAACTTGAATTCCCACGATCTTTCTGAATAGTTCACAAAATAGCAGTTGATAGTTCTTGAGTCCAATTTCCTTTCGTTAGGCCTATAAGACCTAGCCTCAGCTAGATAGCCCTAGATATGCAAGTGTCTAATACTAGGTTTCTTGCTTGTCTACATCTCATATAGGGTTTTTGCTACTATTTTACTTGGTACTTGATTTAGGATATAAACTGCAGTTTTCAAGGCATCTCCCTAAAGTAATTCTGGCAAAGAAGAATGACTAACCAAGTTTCTCATCCTATCCTTTAGGGTTCAGTTTCGTTTCTCAGATACATCATTTTGGCTTACAGCCCTTAGTATAGTATATTGAGGTACAATTCCACATTCATTGAGGTATTTGGCAAATGATCATGGATGTTGTTTCCCTAACCCGTCACATCTGCCATAGTATTTATCACCCTGGTTAGATTTCACGGCCTTAATTTTCTTGCCTAGTTGGTTCTTAATTTCAACTTTGAATATTTTAAACACATCCAAGGATTGCGACTTCTCATCAATTAGATACAAATATCCATAATAGGACTAGTCTTCTATGAAAGTGATAAAGTATTGTTGTCTATTTCAGGAAACCATAGGGAATGGACTACATATGTCTGTATGAATTAATTCCAAGACATCACTACAACTATTTGCATCCATTTTTCTTTTGTTAGTTAGTTTCTCTTTAATACACTATACATAGACCTCAAGATCTGATATGTGAAGGAAATCAAGAATTCCTTGTAATACTAACTATTCTACATGTTGTTTGGATTTATGTCCTAGACACTTGTGTTATAACATATATGAATTCTCATTCGTTAGTTTGTGTTTCATGCCTATATATAGTATTAACATGCAAATTTTTATTGTAATTGGAAGTTTGAATATCCAATTAATAAAGCTTGTCAATTAATGAACAAATACCAATCACATTCGAATTTTAGAAAAAATTAAAAGTTCATTACTAAAAAGATAAAAGTAACCATATTTGTCCAAACATGAAACTGAAACTGAATTTCGTATAAAAGATGTGCAACAGAGGCATTTTTCAATATTAAAGTACAATCAGTTCCTAAAATAAGTCTTAAATCTCTAATGGCTTCTTCTGCCTTCTTGCCATTTTCCATCAATATGTATCTTTCACCATCTTTCCGCAATTGGCTCCTTAGACAATCCTGCATTATGAAACTTATGTGAGTAGCTGTACTACTATCTATCCACCAAGTGTTATTAGCCACTATTGCTAAATTAATTTCTGAACTAACAAAGTTAAGAAGCATACCTTTCTTGACACGCCATTTGGTATACTTGGGACAATCCTTCTTCACATAACCAGCTTTCTTGCAAAAGAAATAAGCAAAATTCATATCATGTTTCTTGTGTGCCTTATGCCCTGAAGTCATAGGGTCTGCAATTCCTTTTGCTTTATTGTTCTTTTTTCCCTTGTTCTTGGATGCATTTTCATGAAAAGTGTTGTCAAGTGAGCACTTTCTATCTTCTCTTATTTTAGCCTCTCTTTTTCTTGCATGCATTGGGCTATGAGCTTATTCAAAGTCCACTTTTCCTTTTGAGTGTTATAAGTGATCGTAAAAGTACTGATCTATGCAGGAAGAGAGATCAAGATTAGGAGTACGAGTATGTCATTAGATAACTCTAACTTGAGTGCTCTAAGTCTTGTCACAAGATTTGACATTTCCATAATATACTCCTTTATGTTTCTCTTGCCTTTATACCATATTGAAACGAGCTTATTAAGAATAGTTATTGTTTCGACCTTTTCATTTCCAGCTAATCGGTCTGCACTTTGGCTAAGGAAATTCTTGGCATTTTCCCCGTTAGGTATTACACCCATGATGGTCTCTAAAATGGAGTGCTTCATGATCATCAGACTTATGCGGTTTGAATGCTCCCACTTTTCGAAAGTAATCCTTTGATCAGTAATACTTTCGATGGTTAGGGCAGGAGTACATTCTACCTTTATCGCATAGTCTAAGTCCATGTAGCCAAACACTAGCATAATATACTCCTTTCACTTATTGAAGTTGGCACTATTAAGTACCGGAATGTTGTTCATATTAGCAAATATTGAATATGCATTGACTAAATGTAGAACAAATAGAAAGCTCACAATTAATAACATAATAACAATCCATACATATATGATACAAATCATAAATAAATCACATATACATGTAGGTAGCCTAGCCACATGATACCAAGCACAACATTGCATTTAGTCTTTAGACAAAATAACAACTTATAAACGGTACTCTCAAAACATAGCTTAAAATGTTGACAACTAAACCGGCCTAACAATATGTCTTTCTTTGGACCGACATATTGCATGCATGATATTCTTAATTTGTCACATATTTAAACTAAACTTATCTATTATCTGACCAAAAATAATCTTCATTTGGGTTAATTAATTTCGCATAAACGTAGCATATTTATTTATTCCAAAATAATAAATTTTACCTAATACATCACCTTGGCAATCTATTAGTTCAATTAAATTTTTTTTAAAATAAATAAACATATAAACTCAATAAAAAAAAAAGAGAAAATCGCTCAAAAAGTATCAAAAAGGCTAATTTTTCTTGATCCTATCACATTGCCTAGGCGCTCCTATCACATCACCTAGGCTCTGCTGATGCCTGAGATTCAGCACTTAGGCACTTGAGCCTCTGGTGCCAGAGTGTAAACAGGCCCCTAAGGTACTCTGTCTCTCTGGAAGTTCACCTTTTTGATATTTTAAGTTCATTTTTGACTTAGGTCGAGTCTAAATTGGGTCAATTCTTATGGACTCCATATCCGATACCATTTTGTTTCTTATCATTTCTAAATTTAATTTTAAAGTTTATTCTATTATTATTTTTAATAAAACTATCCAATATAGTTTCTCTCTCTCTTTTTTTTTTCAGCATGTTTATTATCATGTTACACAAAGTATATACGGTTGCCTATGTAGCCCCATACTTTATGGAGCAATTCAACGAAAGAAAAATATTGAAAATCTGTGGTAAACAATATATTTTAAATCTAATACCAAGCTATATTTAAGTACTTTTTTTTATAGTTTTATGATTGGTCGACAAATGTACTATTACACTATATCATAATAACATAAATAAATTATGCATTATATAATATAACGTAATATATTACATAGTACGAGTTAGGATAATCAATGAAATTTTTCATTTTATGTACAATATGTATATATATGAGGAAAATCATTATTAAAAGTTCAGTACTAATTGTTTTTTTTTTTATTTTGTTATGCTAAAATCATATTTTTCACTATACAAAGGTTAAATTCTTCATATACGCCATAATTCTTTAATACAAGTAGAAAATGGTTTTTTTACATAGTGGAATGTGATTAAAAGTAAGCTAATTTTGTTTGAACTTTAAAAAGGAATCAATTTTTAAAATAAAAAGGTTAAAAGTTCTTTTTCTATTTTTTTTAAATAATATGTAGGAATCAAATAATATAATAGAATTAAGGGGTAATAATCAGGTTAATCACCATGTAAGGTAATAAATAACTTTCTATAATTATATCATTAAATACAATAGATGTTTTGGTACAATTGTCAAACTACTTATAGCCATCTGAAACTATCCATTAATGGGTAAATAATGTGAATGTGATACTCACTGAAAAAGCACCCATATATATAACTTATATATGAAAAGACTTTACTTTCTCTCAAAAAAGCTATTAAAATGAAGAATGTCAATTTGCAACCTTAATGGACATGGGAAGTTTTGTTTGGCGTATTAATACCTGGGAAACTTCTATGAATTCGAGCTTGTAATTCAATGTTTTTTTTTGAAAAAAAATGAGCTTGTGATTCAATGTTAAATTTCTTATTAAGTATCAAAGAATCAATGAGTAAAGAAGAGTGAGTAAATGATTGTTTTGTGAGAGAATTTTAACTAGCCCAAACACTAAATCTTTATTTTTTAAGAAAAATTTGAGATGATTTTCAGATTTTTGGGTTAAAAGGAATGAATGAAAATACAAAAATTTGATTAAAGAGAAGGTTTAGTAAACTAAATACCAATTTTAAAAGGTTATGCAACTAAAAACATTTGAAGTCATACAGCTTGAAGGTACTTTGAAAAAGTGTTTCGGTCCGCTCAATGGTCAAGGGTATGAACTTGTTCCAAGTTTTAAATACGAGGGTCATCCTTAATAACAAACAATCAAAGTGCAACCATCCCTTTCAGCAATTATTAACAAAAGGGACCTAAACACCAACCATATAACGAAAACAAAAAGAAAAAAAGACCTTAATTCCCTTCGGGTTCCCACTTTTTGCCTTTGGGGATTTTAGGCATTATTAAATTCTTCCCCTTACCCGGTTTTTTTTTAGGCTTTTGAGGGGAACCCTTTTCTTTTGGGGGATTTTCTTTAGGCAGGCCTTTGGGGAATTGGGGAGGGTTTTTTTTGGCGGAAGGAAGTTTCAGTTACCCGGATTCAGGGGCCCACCCTTGCGGATTTTCCAGTTCTTTCCAACCTTCACCGGCCGGTTGAGGCCGGTTTTTTTGGACTTTTTCGAGTAAATTTCAGTGGCCCGTGCAGTTGCATGTCCGGTGCTAGCCAAGCTACGTTCAATAGCCTCTTCTGTAGAATATAGTATATGCATATTAACAATGATAAATTGGTAATATCAGCAAATCATTGCTCGAAGTACAATAACATGAAAAACATGAAAGAAGACAAACCACTATGGTGTCCATCCTAGCCTTAAAAAATAAATTCAGAGGAAAAAAATAAATGTGAGGTTACACAAGCAGAATCCTCCCGCAAAAATGTGATTTGGCGTAGGGATAATAAAGAACTCAGCTTAGTCCTCATTCTCAAAGTTTGGAGTTCTGGAGGAACCTTTTTCTGCTATTTTCCCCAAGCCACGCACTTCCTCTCTAGTTGAATATATAAGAGCATACTGGCTGTGCTGGGCGGGTCAGGCTCCATGCAGCATCCTAATCCTCGATGTGGCGGTAAGGGAAAACTCTTCTTATTGCCTAGGACTAGGGTAATTATGTAAGGTGACTAGATGGTCATATGGGTAGTGCAGCTGTTAAGGTGGTTACTAGGTAGTTGGGACTGGTGGGCTGGAAATTGGAATAGCTATTAGGTGCCTATGTAGGCTGCCTTCTCCGACTTCTAATAGTTTTGGTCCTATCTAATAAAATTACCAAGGTTTAACCAAGAATCCTAAGTTTTCAGCCTTGAAACTCCTGAAAGATTATAAACTTCGATCTTTTCCGCTTCCTATCTTCTTGCTGTGCCCAGTGGATTTGAGCAAACGTTTTCTCTTCTCTTCTTATCAAGGATGAAAATGTCAATGTCGACAGAGTTATCGAGGTTTTGATTTATGGATAATGTTGACGGGAATGTCGATATCAACAGATATCCCGAGAAAAAATGAATATTTTGAAAACAACTCTATTTTTTTTTTTAATGAAACTTTATAAAATGCTAAAACAACTAATATTACTTGATTTGAACTAGGTTAGTAACAAAAATAACACATATTTACTTGAATATGATACATTTTTTTCTGTATATGTTTTGTATTTTATACTGTGTTTTTTTTACTTTTATTCTAGAACCAACATTATTATACATTGATTATAATTATACAATATTCTAAATACTCTCTACTAAAAATATATAAAATACTATAAGCTGCAACATACTAATTAAGGGCAACAATCCAGTAGGTTTTTTTGTTTTACCTATCTATAGATATTATTTTGTCTAATTAAAATTCATCAAGCATATCTTTTCATGGTAAAATATAGAGAGAGAAAAGTATTAAATAATGTATATTTATTTTTATTTTTGTTTTCTAACTACCCAAATCATTGTAGCCATTAGATAATAATCTAATGGCTAAAACAAAATACCTATAGATAGGTTAAAAAAATTTACCTAATGGATCATGGCCCACTAATTAATTACCAAAGCTATCAAATTTCCAAGTGCCTTTAATATGAGAATGAATTAAAAAAAGTTCTTAGGAGGTTAGAAAACATTATGCAGGTTCCGAACTTATGATATTGATCTAAAGATTCTAAACAATTTTTATGTAGAATAATTTTTTATGTAGATTCTAAACATTATGTACAAAGATACTATACCGAATAATTTTTTATATAGTTGTTAATGTGCTACATGTGTGTTTTTTAATCTCTTCCTATTATCAATTCATAATTTGGATTTTAGTTATTTAATAAGTTTAAATTAAATACTATAATAATAACTTTTTCTTTTTTCAAAAGATAAGAAATTGGGCCATAGATTAAATTTTTTGCAAAAAGAAAAATTTCTCGGTCATTTTCAATATTTCGTGGATATTTCCACGAATATCCCGAATATTCACGGATATTATGAATATTTGTGGACACTGTAAACATTTTGCGGACACTCCGGAAAGAAAATCTTTCACTCTCATATCCATGTCGAAACTTTAAAATATGGATAATGTCATGGAAATGTCGATAATGTCGTGGACATTTTCATCCTTGCTTCTTATCACTGATCAGAACCCACAAATTAGAACCTGTAAACCTGGCTTTCCTCACTTGTATAGTTTCAAGCCATTTTCCCCTTTCTCAACCGCTAAAGCATGAGTCCAACCAACCTTCCCTAGCGTTAAGCCTTAACCCTCAGGGCTTGCTTCACAATGTTTATATATATATATATATGTGGTTGCCAATCCCGTAGGTTTTTTTTTTTCTACCTATATGTAGGTATTTTTTTTAGCCGTTAGATCGTCATCTAATGGTGATCTAACGGCTAAAATGAAGTGCATGAAAAGGCGTGCATCATTAATGTTTTTTTTTCTCTCCTACTTTTTAATATAAAAAAATGTGCAAAAATTTTTTTCATTGGCCAAAATGATACCTATGTATAGGTAAAAAAAATAAATACCTACTGGATTGGTGCCATATATATATATATATTAAAATGAAATGAGCGATGAAGATTTTCTCAAACAACATCTTGGGAGTATTTTCACCTTTCATTTCACTTACCGAAAACAAAAATTTCACCAAGCAAGCCCTTCTATAACACCAAATTCTATTGCAGCACTAAATTCACAAACTAAAAAGTAAAATAAATAACGGTATCTGACCTTTTCACTGTTTTGTAGTGACTGGCTCACCAAAAGACTACTCTCTTTGAGCTGCCTAGCCATCCCAACCATTTCATCGGTCAAGTCCTCTTGAAGCTTTCTGTTGTAGAAGAAAAAAGAACAGTAATTAGGATTTCTTAGGGAAAAATAGGCAGAACCAAAACATAAACAGACATTGATTCGTCTTTACACATCAACTTTGAAGCTTTTTAAAGATCCTTTTTTCAATATGTAACTAATGGAACTGTTTTCTTTCGAGGAAAAAAAAAAAAACTAATGAAACAGTTTCAAAAGTTGAACACAATCATTGCAACAGCTAATACCATGACAGACAAATCGGTAGACACCAAGGGATATCTTGCATCCAAATTAATGTAAACTGCCCAGCTGATCAAACCAGCTAAACATGCAAATTATAAATTCCTGATTCTGCAATCCAGTTTGAATTCTTTGTATTTTCCTCTATTTAAAGCTAGAAAGTACCAAAATTCAAGAATAATCGAAATACTTGGCCTAGAATGATCTATATGGCTGGAATACGTAGCTAAATTCCTGTTGCATGCCAAGAACAAAGCATTTCACTGTGTCTGGAACCAACTGAAAATCAGTCAACTAAATGAAAATAGACTCATTTCCATTGAAACGAACTTAACTTGTCACTTTATATTTTCAGTTTGGAATAAAGATTGATAAAGAAATAGTGAACTCCACCATAGGAAATTTTTACTAAAATATGTTTTTCACTACACTGCCCTTTATGCTCAGAAAGAATGAAAGCAGAGGAAATGTTGGGCATCTTGTGAGAGGACAAAGCCTAACACCCCCATCCCTCTCTATCCTTTTTTCTTTTTTTTCCGAATCACTAGTAAAGGAAAGCCTGACATACTCTATAAGGATTTTTTTTGGCATCCAAATCCTCATTTCTTTAACTCACTACATTTCAATTATAAGAAGCCATGAAGTACTAGCACATAAACAAATCAAACTCATCTCTAATGAACTGTGAAACCCTTAACTCCTTTAGTTTAACCCATGATGTTTATCAAAATTGGCAGTTTCAAATTAAAATTGGGTCCACTGTATCATTTAGTGAAGGCATAGAATCATTTAGTGGTGGAAAAAGTAGGAGATAGGAGTTAAAGGAAGGTTATTAGTTCAAGTCATTACTTGAAAGTGATAGCTTATTTACAAGTATATCTTAAGAGTTCTGTAGCAGTTTCTAATAATACTAAACTTGTTTATGGTTTCTTTTTGTGAAGCTTCAAGTGTTTCATGTATGTGCATGTCAATATAAAATTTCCTACAAAACTAGATCCAAAACAACAGTTGACCACACAGCTGAACCCAAGAAAGTGAGCCTATTCAAGAAAAGCCTACGATAAGCTGGTGCGATGGGGGGGAAAAAAAGGAAAAGCTAAAAGAGAATTCAGCTTTTGTCTTACAAAGGCTCTCGAATTACTTAAAAGAAGAGGCAAGTTTACAAAACTGCTTTTTATGTCACGAGAAATGGCCAAGTATCAATATCAATCTTAATTTAATCCATAGAGTAGACATGTTGTATGGTAAAATAAACTAATTATTTCTTTCTGAAAATTTTGGGTTGTACAAGGAAAAGTTGAACTCAATCTTGAAACCATAGTTTTACCTAAGACTGCAGAATGCACATCAATTTGATGATTCGATCCAAAATACCTTAGTTTAATGATGAAGTACTAATAAGAGTCCCACCTAAAACACTAAGATTCATTCCTACCATCCTTTGACAAAAGATCACTGTTGAGCTAAAATTCATTTTACTACTTGAAAGGGAAATAGAAGTTGAGTTAGAAATCTACACCACACGTCTCCACTTCTTCCACTTCTTGTCGGCATGAAAAGGAGTGTTTAAGATACTAGAGACTTATTTAGGCACCACTAAACCCATTCACCTCATAATACTAGCAATATCTTTTTTGTACAGAAAAGAGTTTTTTAAGTAATAACATCATATTTGGATAAATATACATGCATGATGTATAAATATATATTAATCAAACACAGTTAATGATGTTAAATGACTTTGGACATAACATATTCTAAATTGATCTAGTTACTCAGGTTTTAATAGCTAGAAAAGAAATGAAAACAAAATGTACATGTGCTTTTCTATGTGTGCTTGTGCCACAGCATCCAATTTGACAGGTGCTGAAGAATTAGCATCATTGATTTCATAAGCTTTATCTTCAAAATTTGAGGTAGGCATGTTGTTTTATAAATCAAACAAATCAACTAAACAAGCTACAGCATGCAAAAGATCACTATGAGGCTGAAGCAAATTCCACAACAAGCTTCTAGAAATCAACTGATAGAGTAGGCTGGGTATGTATGTGAATTTAACAATGGAAATGAGAAAATACTGATGATTTTATTGGATATGGACTGAAAACAAAGCCAGGACTTTGAGAGCCTGGTTCTCTCCCCTAAGAGCTCTTTTCTCTCAAAACAATCATCATACACTTTGTTTTGGAGTTTTTCCTAATTTTTGGAATTAATCCTAAGACATGGATTAGTGCTAATTAAGCACAAAAATTATTGACCTAAACTACATGTCGCTTGAATGCAAACTACACGTCACAAAAGCCCAAACTACACGCCGTTTTAAAAGGACCCTCTACGTGTACAAGCTGCCCGACGTCTCTAGAAAGCTCCAGAACCTTCCAACTTGTGCTCAAAGAACTTGTAGCTCAAGTGCTTCAGGAGCAAGCTGCCCCACGCTTCTAGAAACTTCCAGAAGTGTCTAACTTAAAGGCTAAGATTTCTATCCTCTTGTACATTAAGCAAACTTAGCCAATAAGATTTTGACATTACTTAGGGCCTAAGACATCTTGTCTTACAAGGCAATTTTTGCCTATAAATAGAAGGGTACTCCCTTCATTTTAGAAGGACAATCTTTCCACCTCATTAATACAAACTCTCATTTTCTCTCTTTAATTCTTCTCTCAACCGTTCTCTCTCTCTCTCTCTCTCTCTCTCTCTCTCTTGCTCTCTTTCCCTCTCGTGTTCTTCATCTTCACCCGAAGCTTAAAAGCCTCATTTTTCTTTATCCACACCACCATCAATTTCTGACTTGTGCACTTTAGTGATCTTTGGGTACCGAGCTACTCTCCACAATCTCGTGCTTGACCTGTAGCACAAGTTCGAGGTTTCGTGCTCTCTATATTTATATATATATATATATATCTGTCTTGTATCTCTATCTTCGCGGGTAATTCGTATTGCTGTTCTAAGTGCAATCAATTACTACGCTTTCCCTTCCCTGTGAAGTAATCTGTATTGCTGCCTTAAGTGCAATCGGTTACTTTGCTCTCCTTTTAATTATTGTGCGCATTTATTTAGTGATCTGTATTGTTTTCCCTCGCAACCGGTCACACCGCTTTATTTAAGTTTCAGCACTTTAATTTTAGTTATTTATTATTATTTCTGATAATATGGCTGGACTTACCGCCTAGTAATTCTAACCCCTCTAATTAACTGGCATATGGATGGTATCGCCTTCGTCAGTTTCTAACTATTTATTTTTCTGCACTTTATTTCTGTTACTAATTTCTAGTTGACACCATGGTCGGTTTATTCGCCTCCGTCAACTAGATTCCTTTATTATTATCGCATTATTATATTACTGTCGATCCGTAAGCTAGTTATCCTTGCAACCGCCTACGTACAGGGACGCCGTGGGAAGTGTCGTCCTTTATTACGACCGCCTATTGGGACTTCGATTCGTAGTGTCAGCGTTATGATAACACTTACGTTATTATTACGCCATTATTATTATTATATTATTATTATAATATCGTAAGCACGTTATCCCTGTAACTGCTAACGTGACAAGGACGCTGTGGGAAGTGTCGTTTTCTATATCGACCGCCCATCAGGATTTCGACACGTAGACAGTATTGTGATAGCTCTTACACCTGTACACTCTTTGTAATCTAACTATAATCCCATATATTCTCTCCTTTGTTTTAATTAAGTACAGGTCATACTAATTAATCCAGAGCACAACTCCGACCCTGAACACCTTTTTACTCCTAGATCCCGCTTTACATGGAGCTTGCCACTAACAGATTTCCTAACACCCGAATATCCCTTTTCCATAACAAACCATGACCTCAGCATAACTAACGCTCCTATTTAGCTCATATTCAACGCACCATTACTAAGCTAATTCTGCTTAGTCTTCCTTCGAGCATAGGTAAAGCATAGTGGAGGCTTATCAATATTCCCCGCCCAAGTTTTCACCTTTTCCTCAAGGTTGAAAGAGGGAAACTGCTGCTGAATGGTTGCAAATTCTTCCCAAGTGGCCTCAAAAGCTGGCAGCCCCTTCCACTGAATGAGCACCTGCAGAAGTGAAGCGAAACTGGTTGTAGGAAAGCGAACGCCTAACAGTTGAGCAGGTTCCACGTTCCAATACAAATATTCAGTTAAGATGGGCAGGAAGGGCTGGAGGTTAATGGAGTGACCAGTGGCTGGCCTTAGTAGGGACACATGAAACACTGGGTGGAGCAAACTATCCGTGGTAACTCCAACCGATAGGCAACCGAACCAATCTTTTCCAACACTTGGAAAGGCCCAAAATAGCGAGGAGCCAGCTTCTCATACTTGCGCTTGGCCAAGGATGATTGACGATAGGGACGAAGCTTGAGAAAAACTCGGTCACCTACCTGGAAATGCAACGCCCGTCGATGTTTATTGGCAGATTCAACTCCTCCAATATGGCATCCCGGTCCACCAATTGTTGCTCCACAACGGCGTTGGCAGTGCTGCCTTGTTCAAAACGAATCAGGGGCGGTGGATCGCGCCAATAAGCAGCCTTAAAAAGAGTAGTGCGAGTAGAAGTATGGAAGCTCGTATTGTACTGATATTCACACCAAGGGAGCCAGTGGTACCGCTGCTTAGGTTGAGTGCTCGAAAAACAGTGCAGATATATCTCCAAACTTCGGTTCACAACTTCAGTTTGCCCGTCAGTTTGTGGATGATAAGCTGTACTGCGGCGAAGGGCGGTACCCTAAAGACGAAAAAGTTCCTTCCAGAAGGTGCTTAAAAAGACCCTGCCATGGTCCGACACAGTGGTTCTAGGAAATCCATGGAGGCGAACCACTTCCTTTAAGAAAGCTGCAGCAACCACTTGTGCGGAGAAAGGTGGCGCAAAGCAATGAAATGTGCACATTTTGATAATCTGTCCACAACCACGAAGATGGTATCAAATCCATCTGAACGCAGTAATCCCTCAATGAAATCGATGGAGATGTCTTCCCAAACTCTATCAGGAATTGGTAAGGGCTGTAACACTCCCGCCGGAGATAGAGTCAGAGATTTGTGTTGCTGACAAATAGAACAGCTTTGCACATATTGTTGAACTGCTTATTTCATGCCAACCCAATGCCAATCAGCAGCAACCTGCTGGTATGTCTTAAGCACTCCGGTGTGGCCTCCAATGGCACTAGTGTGGTACTCATGAAGCAGCCGCGGTACATAGGGGAAATCCTGGGCTAGCACATGCCGCCCCTTATACAGCAGACCATCTACAAGGGAGTAATGAGGTTGACTAGTAGGCTCCATAGTTAAGGACTTGCAGATTTTAAAGAGGTGGGGATCGGCCAAAATCTGAGAGTGGATATCATTCTAGTCCACCCATTGAGGAGCTATCAAGATGGCTAGGGAAGGACCCGGAGTAACATGGGACAAAGCGTCAGCTGCCCAGTTCTCGATGCCCGCCTTATATTGTATCTCAAAGGTATACCCCATAAGCTTAGACACCCACTTCTGATGATCAAGAGACACCAAACGCTGCTTTAAGAGATACTTTAAGCTACGTTGGTCTGTACGGACGATAAACTTCCGGCCCAGTAGATAGGGACACCACTTTTGAATGGCGAGGACTATGGCCATGAGCTCCCGCTCGTACACGGACTCCATGCGGTGTTGTAGGGGAAGTTGCTAGCTGAAATAAGCGATGGCCGCTGGTTCTGCATCAGAACTGCTCCTAATCCATGCCCCGAAGCATCGGACTTGACCACGAACGGTTGAGAAAAGTCGGGGAGCACTAACACCGGCAAAGAACTCATAATTGTTTTTAAGCATTCAAATGCCTGTTGAGCTTCAGGAGACCACCCAAAGCGATCTTTTATTAACTGTTCTGTCAAAGGGAGGGCAATGGCCCTATAACCAACCACAAACTTTCTGTAGTAGCCCGTAAGACCCAAGAATCTCCGAAGCTCTTTGATGTTTTGTGGCACTGGCCAAGCAAGTCTAGCCGAGACTTTGGAAGGGTCAGCTGAGAGTCTGAGACCCCTTCGCTGGAGACCACATGGCCAAGGTACTCCACGGTAGTTTGGGCGAACGAGCACTTTTTTCGATTGACAAATAGGGAATGCTTGTGAAGTATCTGGAGAACACTCTCTAGATGCTTTGTGTGTTCCTCCAACGTTCGACTGTACACAAGAATATCATCAAAGAACACCAAGATGAATTTTCCCAAAAATGGCTTGAAAACCTCATTCATAAGGGCTTGAAATGTTATCGGAGCATTAGTGAGACCAAACGGCATCACCAAGAACTCATAGTGTCCTTCGTGGGTGCGGAAAGCCGTCTTTGGCACGTCTTGGGGTCACCCATATTTGGTGATATCCAGAGCGTAAGTACAATTTGGAGAACCAATAGGCACCATGTAATTGATCAAGTAACTCATCAATAATGGATATAGGAAATTTGTCTGGAACTGTTTCACGATTCAAGGTGCGATAGTCCACACAAAAATGCTAACTCCCGTCTTTTTTCTTCATCAATAAGATCGGCCCAGAGAATGGACTGACATTGGGCTGAATGATCCCCGCAGCAAGCATTTCTCACGCTAAACGTTCAATTTCATTCTTCTGTATTTGTGGATAGCGGTATGGGCGCACGCTCATCGGAGTTGCACCCTCCCGGAGTATGATGGCATGATCTTGAAACAAGGAGGCCGTGGGGTGGTTCAAACAAGGACTGAAAGGCTTGCAAAACGGCTGTGATTTCCACCGGAACGGGTTGGCACTCCAAGGGGTCTTTGGTTGCTGTAACATTAAACTCTAGAAGGAAGCACTCCCCCTCCCGTTTCACTGTTCTTATCATAGCTTTGAGCGAGACCAAGGACTTGCCCAAACTTGGGTCTCCCTGTAAGGTCACAGCCACGTCCCCGACTTGGAATTTCATGGCTAACAATTACTAATTGCCTTGCATAGTACCCAAGGATTCAAGCCACTACATTCCTAACACATCTGTTCCACCCTGATCAATTAGAAGAAAATCCTCCACCACTTCCAAACTTTGCAAGGTCAACGCCACGCTTTTGCAGATACTATCTCCCTGTACAGTGAGTCCATTTCCCATGGAGACTCCATATCCAACAATAGGTGAAATTGGTAAGTGCAATTGGTGAACTAAATCCATGGAAATAAAATTATGCGTTGCACAACAATCAATTAAGACGATTACCTGTTGATCGTGTATTTTCCCTTGCAATCGCATGGTATGGGGCTCGATGAGTCCAATGACTGAGTTGATAGAGCTCGGCAGTGACCCGTAAGTCGAACCCTTCCCCAGGGTCCTCTTCATCTCGTTCCTCTGTAGATTCCGTCGATGGTTCATCATCTTGCACCATTAAGACTTGTAGCTACTTCTGTTTGCAGCGGTGGCCAACAGTGAACTTCTCATCGCATCAATAGCACAGGCCCTTCACACATCTTGTTTGTATTTCAGCTTCGGTGAGATGGCGAAATGGCGTGGTCGGCTTCGGGGGTGGCGGCATGGGTGTCGCTGCAGTAGCACGATTCGGTTGTTGCAGTGATGTAGATGATGAAGCTGGAGTTGATCGAGAAAGACCCAAGGAGTTTGAAGTAAAAGCAGAAGTGTTTCTGTTGGGTCCTTGGGTGGGAATTGGGCCTCGGCCCGTCTTAAGCAGGACCATTTTTCACTCTGCAATTTGGGCTGACTTCATCATATTATCTAGCCCAATAGGCGCCATTACCATTACCTCTGCCAAGATCTCCACCTTCAACCCATTCAGAAAAGCACTTTCGAGGACTTCTTCGGTCACATTCATCGGAGCTGCCGCAAGCGCCACAAACTGGTGTATATAATGCTTCACCGTCGATCCTGCCAGAGCGCAAGTAGCTGTTGACAAGCTGTGGTGGCGGTGGTAGTTCGAAATCGATCAAGGAGCACGCTCTGGAAATCGTTCCAGCTTCGGAATGGCCGCCGACGCTGTTCCCACTGCTACCAAGCTACCGCAGGACCTTCCAAGCAGATGGCGACCGCTGACAACCGCTCCGCCTCAGTCATGTTGTTGAAGTCGAAGTAACGCGCCACCCAGAGTAACCAGCCGTCCAAATCCTCGCCATCGAAGCACGGGAAATGAAGCTTCCGGGCCCGATGATCCAAGGAGAGCCCCGACATTCCACTCATGGATCCCATCGCCTGAGTCGTTCCCATGGCCTGAGTTGTACTCGATGCTGGAGATGGATCAGCACGCGCCGTCAGTGGTGGAAGAGGCGTATTAGATCTAGTTAGATGTAGAGTCGATGACGAGGGTGAAAAATATTGATCAAGCCGAGACATAAGCAGCTCCATGTTCTTATCTAAGACATGGATCTTCTTGACATCGTTTTGAAGAGTGGAAAATCCTTGCCGCCATGAACTCCATTCCTCTTGTAGCTATTCTTCAATATGATCGATCCGTTGCTCTGCCTTGCTACACGCGTTGGCCGCCATAAGTCCGGTGAGTTGCTCTGATACCAAATTGATAGAGTAGGCTGTGTATGCGTGTGAATTTAACAATGGAAATGAGAAAATACTAATGATTTCATTGAATATGGACTGAAAACAAAGCTAGGACTTCGAGAGCCTGGTTCTCTCCCCTAAGAGCAATGCTTTTTTCTCTCAAAACAATCATCATACCCCTTTACTCCTAGATCCCGCTTTACATAGAGCCCTCCCCTCGCAGATTTCCTAACAACACCCGAATATCCCTTTTCCATAACAAACCATGACCTCAGTATAACTAACTCTCCTATTCACTGCCAGCTCATATTCAAGGCACCATTACTAAGCTAATTATGCTTAGTCTTCCTTCGAGCATAGGTAAAGTGTAGTGGAGGCTTATCATCAATTTACATAGATCTCCTTCTTACTCCAGGAGAGGGGGAAACACGACTTTTTTCTTCAACTTCAAAGGAGCTTACTTTATTGGAAATACTTACTAAGGACTCTTGGGGAACTTGCAGATCGGGTTGGAATAGCCAAACAAAGAGTTAATAACTTCATCCTCCATAAATAGCATATATATAAGTGTACATACTTATATGTATATATAAACCAATGGACATCAGAAGTAGGTGTCATCATAAGTTGAACGTAGAGACATAACAAAGGGATAATTTTCATTAAAAAAACTTCATTAAATACAACCAATAGCAATACTACAAACTATGTCGATCCAAAAGAGCGTGTGTATGAAAGAAAACATATTCATCAAAATTCAGAAACATATTTAAATTTGAACAAAAATTAGTGTCATTTTATTTCTTTTTTATTACTATTATTATCTTTTTTTCCAACCTGGAAATACAGGAAGAAAAATTGAAGAAGATTCTCTTCATCTATGACCAATTTGGTTAGGGTGAACTCATGACCCATTTTGCCCAACCCCCAGCCCTGTTAATTAAGATTCACCATTTACTTTCTTTCAGTGTTTAATCTGACATTATATTTACCTTTAGTACTTTGTCATTGAAAAATTCACTCTAGATTCTTTTTTTTTTTCTGGACATCCCACCTAAATGATACATAAACATAATACTTCGTCAAATTCATAAAATTTTTGAATTTTTTTAAAAACCAATAAATGATAAACAGAAGAATGCATTATAAGAGGTAGTATTTCTAAGATAGAAACACAGTCTTATTTATTCTACATAGACATGTGCGCATACCGCACTGGAACTTAATTTGGTAGCAATGGCTTCAATCTTCTCTGAATAACCACTCACCACTGCCTTTGAAACTTTGTAGGGAGAATACCAACAATTGACGAAGCCTAGCCAAAACTTTTGAAGTTACTGACTCTTAAACATAGAACAAAAAACATAAGCACTGAAAATGAATAGAAACGAACGCTTTAGTCTTGACAATCAGTCTAAAAGAAAAAATAAAGTCTTTTCTTTACGTACATTGCACACTTAGAAAACTTGGTTAAACTAACAATTATGGAGACACATATTCTAATTCTTATTCCCAGAGAAGTTCGGAAATATCATAAAAATATGAACTATCATAAAAATATTAATCTCATTATCTCATTGTCAAGTTCTAGTTTTTATTTCCCTGAAAAGAACTGTCATAAAAATATTAGAGGAAATCGGTAATGTAAAAGTCGCTAAACCCTAAACATAGTAAGCATAGAATAAAATTTGGATATTTCAACTATCATAAAATAATCATCCCTATAAATTTAAAAGCCCCAAAATTTCTTACGAGTACAGGGTTATCACTTGTGCTGTCACAAGATATAAGTTGGAAGCTAGTTTCAGACTGTTCCACACGTAAAACTCTGTAAGCCTCAGCAATGTTCAATAGATTCAGATTAGATGTGATATACACAGCACTTTAGATATCTCCTCGAATAGTCAAGACTTATAAATTTAGAGTACATAACCAGACACACACGTAAACGGAAAAAATGGGTTAATCTCCACATAAAGCTTTAGACTCTAATAGAATTTAGTATAATAATTTTGTAGCTGCAGCCGAAACACTAAAACAAATCAACACCACCTCCAAAAATAAAATGCACTCACCCAAAAAAGAGAATTCTTAGTCAATCACAAAATACAAATATGTTCTATAGTCCTACCCAAGCCACATGGTATCTTAACAAAAACTTGAAAAAGGAATTCCAATGATTGATTATAGAAACCAATTTCAAAATTTTGCAGCCCAATTCTCAACTCAGTAAGTTCTCCCTCCAATCAATCCCAATACATCAAAATCAATTTCCACTTTGTATAAGATTCAATATTTCTAATGGTTTTATGCAACAAAACCAACCTTGGTAAGCCTTCTGCTGTTCTTTCTTCAGCTAGTTGTTCTAATAGTTCTCGTAAAGTGGCAACATACTGCAAGTAAAAAACTGCATCAATCACATCATTTTTCATTATCGTAGAAAAGAAAGACACAACAAAATTTGGCTTAAGGATGGAAAAAGAAGGCTAACACCCGTGTCGCTAATTCCAAACTTGATCCCATTTTTTATGCACCCATCACCAAAAAATAGTAGAAAAATGAGCAAGAGAAGTTGAGAGTTAAACGTGGGGTTACTGTTACAGACATGAACAAGCTTAGCCTGGTTCTGCTGTTTAGGCGCGGCAGCAAGCAATCTTCTTAAATTCACTTCTGTTTTGCTAATTCCCAGTATCTCAAATCTCAATCTCAATCTCCAAAATCTCAACTAATGGTGAGTAGGCTTCGTCCACTCATCAGACACCAAATTCGATCGAATCTGAGAAGTGCGAAAGTCAGAAGCACTCTCAGGTCCTCTCTTTCTTCCTCTACAATCGGCCCCTCCCTCTCTCTTAATTTCTCTCTTCCAATAGAGTTCCTGCAACCCAGATGTGAGATGGGCCTTTAGGTAATTTGCTTCCTCTGTTGTAGAACAATCAAGAGAACCCATGTAGCCCTTCCAAGCCAAATGTCCAAAACTGTTACAGATTAATCTACATACTTCTTTTCCTATGATAAACGACTTTGATAAATTTTACTCTAAAATTACTAAAAATAGTCTCACATTGGCATTGCTCCTAACAAAATATGAAAAACTACAAAAATTATCAATTGTTCTTCAATTTAAGGAAGCGATAAAGAATATCAAATAGCTAAATGAAATGGCCCCGAAAAAAAAAAAAAAAAAAAAAAAAAAAAAATCTTAAATGAAATGCATACAAGTGGTTGGAAAATAAAACCAGCAAGTTAGTGGTTAATAAGCCAATTTTGGGGCAAAATTAGACTATTTTTTGTCAATTTTGGGGCAAAATAAGACTACTTTTGGTAAATTATCTCAAGACAAAATGTAACACGTAGGAAAGATTAGGGAGTAATTTATCGTAAATAATCACCAAAAATGAAAACAAATGGCCAACAAGTCTACCATCATAATTTTGTTAGAAATGAAGAACATTAGAGAGTATGCCTATTTTTCTGACATCTAATTTAATTAATCTATGAAAGAGTTTCAAGTTCCATTACAGAGAATCCCATCAAGAGGGAAAGGGTAACCCCTTGTTCTTGCTTATTGGATTTGTGGAACTAATGGAGACAATGAGAGGATAATGAGGCTTTTGAAGGCAATATATCATCCAAGAAACCAGTATCTGATTCAACTTGATGCTGGCTCTTCAGGTTATGAAAGAGAGATTTAGCACTTTCGGTTCAATCCGAAAGTGTGTTTCAAGCCGTTGAGAATGTTGATGTTGGTGGAAAGAGTTACGCACTCAACGAAATTTGGATCTTCGGCTCTTGCTGCTGCGCTTCATGCTGCAGCATTGCTTCTCAAGATTGATGCAGATTCGGATTGGTTTATCACATTAAGTGCTGCTGACCATCCACTCATGACTCGGGATGGTAAGAAGTTCTCTCTTCTCTTTTGTTTTACAAACAATAATCATAGCTATCAAATACATTACTCATAAAGAACAAACAGGATTCCCAACAAACAAATTTAACGAACACTAAGAGACCCTCAATTCTGAGATATAAAAGAATAAACCGAAACAAGATAATATTCATGGAACTATTAAAAAAAAAAAAAAAACGAAGAAAGCCCAGCAAATAAAAAAAAAAAAAATTTGAAAAAGATATCGAGAAAAGGAGTACCCGCATCTGAGAAGGCATTGAGAAGTTTGCAAAAGGCTTGACTCATAATTGTTGGTCCTTCTCTCTGCTACTAAATCAATGGAAAGAAAGGTTCTGAGAAAGAACACAGTAACCATGTAGTGTTTGCTTGCTCAGACATCATATTCGAATGTATTCGACTGTAACCCCGAGAAGAAAAAAAAAAAAAAGAAAAAGGGGAGAAAAATGAATCTAACAAGGAGGAAAACACGTTTATGGCAATTTATACATAAGACTTTGATACCTAATTTGTAAGGTGGTAGTCGACGAATAAGAAACTGAAGCAGCAACTGCGAACAATCCAATACCCCACCCGATGGAGAGCTCCCGAGAGAGAGGAGAGCTCAGACAGGGATGGCAATTTAACCCGGACCTGTTCATCCGCGGGTACCCGACCCTAACGGAGTAGGTAATACCGCTTACTCGGGTTTTCAGGTCGAGTACGGGTATTTAAGACACTGCCCATTATGCGTACGGGTCAGGCTCGGGATAGACATACTCCTACCTGACACGACCCAATTATATATTTATGGGTATTTTTACGAGGTCGCCAATTTAGGAATCCAATAGCTACAATTAATCCAATAGCTATAATTAAGTAAATAAAAGGATGTGGATTATTAATATTATTTTTTTTTTACTTTTTAATATAAAAAAATTTTAATTAACTAAAATAATACTTATGTATAGATAAAAAAATAAAAAAATAAAAAAAAAACACTCACTAGATTGCTGCCTTTTTACAAATATAATATGTATATGTGTGCATTTGTATATTTACTTAAGGGTTTTCTTGAGTTAATCGACAATAACAATAAAATATTACAAAAAAATGGTACATACTTTCCATACCATATAAAGACTAAAACAATTATAAAAACATGGCTAATAAATGGTGCAGTGGCAATTCGGTAATTAAATCCCATCTTTTACGATTTTGGCTATATAATAAAAAGCACGATCACCTGATGTCTTCTCTTGGATTCGAATTTAGTGAAGTTCATTCTATATTTTATCTTTAATATTTTTATTTTTTTATGGAACTACTCCTCCATTTTTTATTTTTTTTATTTTTATTTTCCTTTTTAATAATCATTTTTTCCATTCATTTTTTTTCTTTAAATGAAGCACTAACCTATTCTCATTCTTGATTTCCCTCTTCTTAGAAACTTTTTATTTTAAATAAAAAAATGGTTACTTTTAGTTACTGTTAATCAGTTAACAATTTAATTTCTAGTAACAAAAAACTAGAAACCAATATAATTACTAGTTACTTCTTTTTTTTCTTTCTTTTTTCTTTTTGTAATCATTTTTTCTTTTTTGACTTTCTATTTTTATTCTTGTTTTTCTCTCTCTTAGGAATAATGAGTTTTTTTTTTTTTGAAGGGTTAGGAATAATGAGTTGCTCTTTTAAATTAAAAAATAATAATAATATAATTATTTTTAGTTACTGGTAAACATGGTTATTTTTGGTTATTAATGATCAGTTATCAATTTGGTTTCTAGTAACTAGAAACCAGAAATTAATATAGTTACTAGTTACTTTTCTCTTTTTTTTTCTTTTTTTTTCCTTCTTTTTCTTTTTTTCTAATCATTTTTTCCTTTCTACTTCCTATTTTCATTCTTGTTTTTTCCTCTTCTTAGAAATAATGAGCTGCTTTTTTAAATAAAAAAAATTAGTTACTTTCGGTTATTAGTAATCAATTACCAATTTGGTTTCTAGTTAGTAAAAACTAGAAACTAATTATGGTTACTAGTTACCCCTTTTTTTTTCCTCTTTTTGTAATTATTTTTCCTTTTTAATTTCTTATTTTCTTTCTTACTTTTCCCCTCTTAGGAATAACGAGATACTATTTTCAAATTTAAAAAAAAAAGAGTTACTTTGGTTATTAGCAATCAATTACAAATTTGATTTCTAGTAACTAAAAGCTAGAAACCAATATGGTTACTAGTTACTTTTTATTTGAAAACGAGTAACTGGTATCAGTTACTAGTCAATTTGAAAACTAGAAACTAGTAATCAGTCCTTCAAATTAGTATTACTGGTAACTAATAAAATATAAAAACAAGGAGAAAATAGTTAGAAAATAAAAAAAAAGAAAAAAAATAGAAAAAGTAAAATAAATGAAAAAGAAAAACTAAAAAAGGAACAAAAAAAAAATCTAAAAAGGAGCAAAAAGGCTAAAAGAAAAAATGAAAAAAATTGATAAATAAAATAAAATGAAAAAAATGAAAAGAAAAACAAACTTGGAGGGATTTGAATCCCTCGTATGAAAAACGTTGCTAGCTATCAAACTACTAGACCATCTAATGTTTGAGATTTTATTTTCTCCTTATTTTATAATTTGTGTGCTTTTTAAATTTGCTTTTTACTAGCCACATGCAGTATGACAGCCAAATTTTTTTTCTATAATCCTATATGTGTAATTATTTTATGTTATTACCATTTATAGCCTAATTTACCTTAACTTAAAAGCACTAGAGCCCATTCGTTAAAAGAAGCCCAACTGAAGCTCATTTCCCTTCATTTTACACTTACCAGCCAAGCCCACCTACGATTGAATTAAATTTTGCAGCACATATCAGATATCACATATGATTGAATTAGAGATGTCAACAGGGCGAAGCGGGATCAATTTTGTGTTTATCATCCACATTTTCGTTATTATTTTACTATACCACTCCCGTATCATTCACCGTTTAATATGGTGCGGGGCAGTTTTGGGGAATCTCTAGCCTGTATCGGTTTCCTCATTGGTATATCGGGACCCTTATTTGGAACCGTCATCCTGAGTTAATTAAACAATCTTATGTGACTCCGAATCTTTTAAAACTCTAAATATCTTAAGAAAAAAAAAAACTAAATTAAAGTTAAATTCATTAGAAACTTCAATTTTAGTTCAACTCCATTATAATTATAATTTAATAAAAGATCTAATAACTTTAAAAAAACATTCAAATAAAGGTTTAACATTTAGAGTTGTCAAATGTAGAATATTTGATTTTAAAATCTTATAACACATCATTCATTCAAAAAGATAACATAATTCTAAATGCTTAAAATTCAAACAATTTTAGTATATGATCAACTTATATTGTTAGTTTATCTTGAATTCTTGAATATATATTATTAGTTTTTTTTTTTTTTAAATTCAGTTGAATTATTACTATATAAAAAAATTGAAATCAACTTACATATAATTAGAGCGGGATCGGTGCGGGGCACTTAATCCCAAGCCTACCCCGCCCTGTTAAATATTTAACAAAGAATCCTTGTCTCATACCCTGTATCATTTATAACGGTGAAAATCCGCCCTATTCGAGCCAGTGTACTGCAGTGCAACACTTAGAGATATCAAATGGATCGTGCTGTGTCAGCCAAACTTGTGAAAAATAAGCCCACTCGTGCCTCGTATCGTGCTTGGCACGGCCTAACAAAACATCACGTCGTACTCGTGTTGGCCTAAGTTTCAAAACTCTAGGCCCGGCATAGCATACAAGCACAGGCACATCTCGTATCGTGCTCTGCTTGTGCTAGGCCCTTATCGTACTGAACATAGTGTGACAAACGTGCTAACGTATCTTTGTGCCCATCTTTAGTCGACTTATTAAATTGTTGTGACAGTCAATATTTTATGAATTTTCTTAAAATATTTAATTAAATAATTATATTTAGATTTAAAATAATAATAATCAAAATATGTAATATACCCATAATTATTTGAAAAGAAAATATTCAATTAAAAATTACTAATGCCAAATTATTTTTAAAAGAAAGAACAAGAAAAGTGAGTTTATTAATAAGCAAAAACCAAAAATACATATAAAATTTGCAGATATAAATAATATAACAAATAAAAATAAATATTTTTTAAAGTATTCAGAGTTATGTTGTTCGTGCTTTTGGGTTGTATCGTGCTTGTACCGGCTTGTGCCTAAGGTCGTATCATACCAGCCATAGTGCCCAAAAACTAAAACTTGGTAC
>JXTC01000322.1:161644-178597 GCA_002914845.1 Trema orientale | reverse complement strand
AAAAAACCACCACGCACAATTGCAAATCAAAAAGAGTATTTATAAGAAATGATTTTTTTTTTTCAGATTAATTTAAAAAATAGTTGTTTTTTTTACACTTATTTAATAAATGATAGTTTATAATTTTATTTTAATAAATAGTCATTTTTCAGTTTATTTACTTTTATAAAATAAATCAAGTTTTTACAAAATAAATTAATTTTCAAAAAACAAATCAATATATTTTGATATACGAAATGTAAAAAAGGGTCATTTTTAAAATAATTTTTAAAATTCAGTTATATTCTAATCATGTTTAAAATACGACCATTTTACAAAGTATGATCTAAAATTCCGTTATATAGCTAAAATTCCATTCAAAAGTTGCAATTTTTTTTTTTTAAAATTACATTAATAACTTAGTTATGATTAACCAATATCTAGTGATCTTGAAAAAAGAAAAGTCATTTGTAAACGACTGAAATTATTTTAAAATGGTTAAAGATGACTAGATTAGGACATCAAAATATTATATCAGTGATATGACATCATTTTTAACCAAATAATTTTAAGTGGTTAAAATAATGAGTGGTTGAAATATATGTCATATTACGTGTTAGGTAATGGTGCGTTTGGTACAGAATTTGAATATTATTATTCAAATCCAGAAACAACTTTTTTATAGAAAGTTTGAAGGAAAAATGTTTTATCCTTCCAGCTTTCTACATGAAAATTATTTCTGAATTTAAAGAATAAAATTCGAATTCTATACCAAACGTACCAAACGCAACTTAAATTTTTGTGTGTAAAATTTTAGTATTTTATGGTATTAGGCACACCTATAGTGTCTCTTAACATTAGTGGAAGGGCAAGGAAACCACGTGACCATATCTGGTCTGGTCGGTACTGACGTCCGACGTGCCCCTCAGCTGGGACAACCACCTGGCCACGCAAACAACAGTGTGAGATAAAAGAAAAGAACTCGAAACGAAACAAGTAAAATAAACTCATTTAAATTCTTTTTTCATTTCTCTTTCCCACCGAAACGAATTTCCCTTTCCTTCTTTCTTTCTCTCTAGCAGAAACGACACCCAGAAACTGTCGTTTACGACCAAAAAGAACAAAAAAAAAAAAAAAAAAAAGGGAAGGGATAGAGCTTAGCTAGCTAGCCAAAGGTACGAGCCCACGGCCATGGCCGGAGCTTCGTCGAGGGAGGCGCAGGTCTCGATTGCGGCGTCGTCGATGTTCCCGGGGTTCAGGTTCTCCCCTACCGACGAGGAGCTGATTTCGTTTTACCTCAAGAACAAGATGGAGGGCTCCGAGAAGAGCGTCGAAGTAATCCCTGAGATCGAGATTTGGAGATACGAGCCATGGGACTTACCAGGTACCAACCATGCAAGCGTATCTCTTTCTGGGTTTATGTGTTTTTCGATTAAGAATTTTTAACTTAACATGACTGTTTTGGTATAGGAAGAGTAGTAGTAGTAAGCTCGATTTCTCATATGTGCTTACTTTGATCAATTTCGATATTCAATGCTTGCTGTTCATCTTAATCTGTGAAGGGAGCTTCTTTTTTTTTTTTTTTTTTTTTTTTTTTTTTTTTTTTTTTTTTTTTTTTTTTTTTTTTGGTTTTTTTTTTTTTTTTTTTTTTTTTTTTTTTTTTTTGTGGGAGGTGGTGGTGTATTTGGAACCTAAAAGGTGGGGACTGTGGTTGAATGTGTTCTTTACAGCTAGTATATGCTTATCATAAAGAGCCTTACTTTCCGAAAGTAATTTCTTTTGCTGCTTTTAGAGAAGAGGTTAAAGATAGACAAAGCAAAGACTAAGCCATAAAGGTGGGAACATAAGTATCTTAATTTAGAAGAAAGTTTGAGATAAATTTTTTAGGGGAAAAAAATTAAAAGGAAACCTTTATAGAAAATTGATCAAATGCGCTCACAAATAAACATTCTTGGGAAAACAACGGAATTATGCTTAACATCATGATCCAAAAATAAATATCCTAATAGAAGGATGTTTGAGAGAAAATTTTTGGGGGGAAAATAAAGAGAGAAGTTCGACAGAAAATTGATCAAAAAATGCACAAACAAACACACATTCTCAGAAAAACTATAGCATTACCGGTAATATCTTCATTCTTAACTCTGATATCGACTGTTTTTTTCGCCTTACTTATAAAGTTGTGCCATTTTGATTCTGGTTGGTGCTAGATACATGCAAATATTGTTATTTTGCTGCATTGCTTTGTAGAAGTTAATCACTTGTTACTAGATGATTTGATGTATGATTAGTGCTGATGAATTTATAGCCATTGGTTCTGTGTTTGGTTATGGAAACTCGAAAACCGATATGGTTGACTCTTCTGTAGAAGTTACTGATTTCTTTTATTGGGTTTGACATCTGATTAGTGCTGGTGTATTTTTAACTAGCCAAGTCTGTGATACCGTCAGAGAGCGAGTGGTTTTTCTTTTCTCCTCGTGGAAGGAAGTATCCAAATGGCTCGCAAAGTAGGAGGGCAACTGAATTAGGTTATTGGAAAGCCACGGGAAAAGAACGTAATGTTAAGTCAGGTTCAACTTTTATTGGTACAAAGAGGACACTTGTGTTCCACATAGGTCGTGCACCAAAAGGGGAGCGGACAGAATGGATTATGCATGAGTACTGCGTGCTCGACAAATCCCAGGTATTTTTGTTAGTATTACAAGATTGTCAATTTTCATGCTGCGCATTGGGTAATTGGCATCAAGTGTGTTATCTTATTTTCTTGACAAAATCAACTTAATATATTTTGCTGCTGGACTGTGTCTGGTAATTAATGAAAAGCTCAGATTTTATACTGTTCTCCAAGATATTGCTAAAGATACAAGAATTTTGGGTTGGTCAAATTGCAATGCAATCATGATGGTTATCAACTTAGATATTATCACCGCTCTAGTACTCTTAATGGGGGAGATTAGGGTGACGGGAGCTTAACATGAGGGTTCAAACTTAAATTCCTCTAAATTAAAGTCATAATGGATTATAATGTGTTGGTCCTTGAAATTTTCAGTTTGGTCCAAAAGAAATCACTAGATAAGGGAACTCTTCTTTCATAAGAAATAGAAATGTTGTAAGCTACAATTTTCTCGTCTTCTTTTTATAGATCTAGGTTATTCTCAAGAATAAACTTGAGCTGCCTGCTTATTTGATCTTTGCATCAATCCCTCCGCCAGTTACCACTAGAGATGTTAATGTGGACCGGGCTTTGTGGGCCGGCCCACATTCCGAAGAAGAAGCACGGTACCGGTCCGGCCCAGACCTATATTATGTGGGCCTGGGCCAGCCCGTTACATATAGTAAGGACCGGGCTGGGCCTTAGTCATAAGCCCACAGGCACGGCCCACATTTCTATCGGTCCAATTGAGCCCACATTTAGTCCTTTTATATATAATTTTAAATATATTTTTTAATTAAAATTTTAAAAAATCTTAGTTAAATATTTTTATTTATATGCTTTTAATGTTATTTATTTACTAATTTTTGTTAATTTTTAATTTATTCAAATTTTAAAAGAATATAAATAGGTTTTAGGCCCATATTCAATATTTTAAAGCATAGAATAACAACGAAATTAGGCTCATATTGTGGCACATATTCGGCCCGCATAGGTACATCCCACTTAGGCCCGCATAAAATGTGGGCTGGGCCTGTGGGCCGTACCGGTCCCCTTAATTAGAGAATATGGGCAAGCCCAGCTTGGCCCATATTTAAAGCGGGCCGGGCCTAGGCACATTACAAGGTTCATATGGGCTTATCAAATGTGGGCCGGGGCCGGCCCACTTTACATCTCTAGTTACCACCATCAATGAATGGTCATAGAAGTATTCCTCAAATGTTCTGTTTTCTATTTTTAATTGTAAAAAGGAACTGGTATCCTAAATATAAGTAGTTTATCATAATCCCAATTTTTTTAGTTCAATATGATTTACCATCTTAATAATATTTGTTAGTAAGTCAACTTTATTTCTCATGATCTACTCTCTTAATAAGTTCAGAAGTTGCGGAAGAGTGACAGGGAGTGTAATGTGGGCTGGCCTACTTATTTTATGCATAACGAAAGGTTTATAATTTGAGGATTTTGTCCTTTTCATTTGGAGTTTCCTTATCTAGTTTTGGTTACGTTCCCTTATTATTACTTTAGATTTGATTCCATATTTTGTGGGTCAAGTTTCTCTTGTTTTGGTTTTAGCTATGTGTTCTTTTTTGCTTTAACATTAGTTTCCTTGTTTTAATTATCAGTTCCGTTTCAACATTTTGTAATTTTGTTTAGTTTTCCCTCTTTAATTCTCTCCCAGTTTCCCCTTTCTTTCCTTTCAAGTAATACTACTCATCAACTTTTTAAAATCAACTAATGTGGCAAATCAATTGTCATTTTTCAATTGGTAAAGACAACTTTTTATAAACAACAATGCTAAAGGCAGTTAGTTTTTGCATCTCAACGGAATGTGATATTTTTTACTCAAATATTTTAAACCATAGCATCACCTTTTTTTTATCGAGAAGGTTGGGTTAAAATTTGAAACATAGTGGTTCCTTACTTCCTCACTCCTTTCTTGTTGTCTTGCTGTCTTTTTTTATTATGCTTCTTTGTTCTGCGTTAGTTTGCAAACAATATTGTTCGGGATCTAGTGTAGTAACTTGCTCCCCATCTATTTTAGCTTCTAGTATCATATGTTAATCTCTTTTTCTCCTTCCTCAGTAATCTTTTGTCAGTGTTAACTGGTAAATCATTTTAATTTGTTGTGGAAGTCAGATTCATGGATGCCTGGTAGATAATAAACAGGGCCATTATTTACGAGTTTTTTGTAGGTCTGTTAGATCTTGAAAAGGGGGGTGGGGGAGGTGGCAAACCCATTGTAGGCTTATTGGCATATTATTCGTATCACTGGCTAGGTTGTTAACCTCTTCCTTAATTTAGGGTTGTTGTTTTAAAAGGTGGAGAGGCGCCCCTCAAGCTGAGGTGGCACTGGTTTAGCCTCAAGGCTTGGGGCCTCAATGTCTGGAAGAGAGGGTAGGGACTAATAGAAGGTGACGTAGTTACATGAAAGAAAAGCTCAAGTTTAATAGTAAACCGAATATGGTTACATGAAAGAGAGATGAAAAACATAATCCTGAAGCCCAAACGGGTTTGAATTTGATTGAAATAAAAGTTTCAAGAGAAAGCAAACAACAAACAAGCCCATGCCAGTTCTTCAGAAACCTCTTCAAGTGATGAGATGGTAGATGATGACTTGTAAATTATCATGAGGACACAGTCCACCACTTTATTTTAACCTTCTAGACTTCTATCCCTGTTGATTATAGACTTTAGCTTTTTTCATTATGAAATGTTTTGTATTTGATATATTTTAGACTTCTAGCTTTTATTTTCTAATAATTTGACTTTTATCTATGATAATTTTGTTGTTTTGATTATAAGTGGTTGATATTTTAGATGGTTTATCGTATTTATTTATATGAAAAAGTACAAGGGTGCACCTTAAAGCGTCTTGAGGGTTATGTCTCGCCTCAATGAGACAAAACTCAGTACCCTGAGTAGCCTTTTTAAACCCTGGGGGTCTAGAAGATAGAAATTTACCAAATGAGCTTGATTTACCTGATTTCAACTTGCAATGACGACTGTATGCATGCTAAACTATATGCCAACCTACTTGATTCCCTGAAACAACAAATAAATCATCACAACTTTAAGTCATAGTATGGTGAATTTGTAGTGCACTTAATGTTATTGATCGTAACTTTGGAATCACTATCAATAAGAATCTGCTGAAGGTGTCCTAGCCAAACGTTGAACTTGCACATTCCTAAATGCTATATTTTTAAGCTATGGCAAGCCACAGCTGCTAGTTTGTGCTAAAATTTACTGGCCCCAGATATAACCCTTTCTTGTTTAT
The DNA here is from genome assembly GCA_002914845.1 of Trema orientale. NCBI lineage: Eukaryota > Viridiplantae > Streptophyta > Magnoliopsida > Rosales > Cannabaceae > Trema > Trema orientale. The sequence goes on along the minus strand of JXTC01000322.1, from coordinate 172,685 downwards.
CTTGAATTGTCCAATGGTTTCAAGCCAAAATAAAAAAGGAAATTGCTTCACTAGCGATGAGCCAAAGATAAAAAGAAAAGAGAAATGTGGCTCTTCAGTGAATAATTATTCACTGCAGATGTGACTTTGATGTATGTAAGCTATTTCTTACTTTCTTTCCTTATAAAAATTGAAGAATTTCTATTTTTTTTTTTTTTTTTGGGTTTTGCACTTTGTACCTCAGGACTTTATGGTTGTTTGCCGCCTTCGAAAGAACAGCGAGTTCCGTCTAAATGACTCTATGAATAGAGCTTCTTCTGGTCAAAGACCATTATCAACTATGCCCAATAGTAACTGTGCCATCTCTGAAGCTGGTACTGACCAAGCAGACAAGGCAGTTGAATGTTGTTCAAAGAAGTGTAGTAGCAGTTATGATTCTTATTCGATTGAGCAAATTGATTCTGCATCTGAGTCCAATCAAAAACTCACATCAGAGGTCACACAACCAGAATGTTCTGGTCATCAGAAGGTAGGTTTCTTTTGGATTTTTAAAAACATTATGTTCTTTCCCCCCAACCTTTTTAAGTTTCTTGTCTTGAGACTTTATATAACTGAAAGTATAATTATTTTTTTTTTTAAAAAAGGAAAAAGCAAATAGTAGAATCTAAATGCTGGTTTATCATAACAAGGTGACTTTATGCCATTGACTATATGACTATAAAGGCAAACTACCCCTTAAAGTACGTGGATTTAATAAGAATTTAGCCAATCCCATTTAAAAGCTCATTGTACTCCAGAGTCAGCTGAGCATGATATGTTAAGAGTTTTGATGTGAATTGTTGAATACTAAATTCTAGGATTTTGAACAGCATGCTACCTTTCTTGTCTCTGGAACATTGCCATATGAAATGGCAGTTCTGAGCTCAAGTTATAGTATTCAATTAGATGTTCATACATGAGTTCTGTTTCCTTTTGGCCATTGCAGGATGACGTCGATGAAGACGACTTTTATGCCGAAATACTGAAAGACGACATCATCAAGCTAGATGAAACTTCAATATCTGCTGCTCTTGACATCAGACCTCTTAGCGCTATCACACCCGAGAATGTGCAGAAATCTCAGGAGCCTGTGGAGTCTACTGTATCCCATGTTATCCCCTTCCAGGGTACTGCAAACCGAAGAATCAGATTGAGGAAGGTAGTAGCACGAACCGGCCGAGGAATGGCAATAGAAACTAGCACTAATAATTACTTTATTGGCAAGACTGCGTCACGCCAGAACTCGGAACAGTCGCCGAAATGTACCACAAGTGTCTCGACTTCTAGGATAACAGTGAGTCGTCATCTTATACTTGTATTACTTCTGCTGACTTTTATGGCTTTGTTTGTGACGTTGGGAGGTTTCTGTCGTGTCAGAAGGATCGTATACAACTCTTTGTATCAAGGCTTCTTGCGTTGATTGTCAATGTCAGACTCCTTTCACATGACCCACCCGGTTGTTGATTCTTGTTTAATATCGGGATACCAGTAGAAGCGTATGTGGTGCAAGACCAAGAGATGAAACGACAGGAACTTGAGAGAAATATAGAAGATTTAGGGACAGAGAATCCGGATAGGGAAGAGTAATCTGATAATTTCATGTACCAAAGGGTGTAAATTTAGTATAATGAAACCTTAATCGATAGGATTGCATGGGTAAACTACTAAGACACCCCTTGATTTGTGTCATTCAAAACCACAGTGGTATCTCTTATACCGAAACTAGGAATTTCATCTCGAAAGGCTAACCTATCGAGTGAAATAGCCTAAATTCATATAAACGCCTTGCCTCTGGCGAATGTGGACAATGACAACTATAGCAACGATGCACTTATTGGTCACTTTGTTGGGACGATATCGAGGCTGTTGCAAGACCTTTCGTTTTTTATTTGAGTAATGCTACATTTATTCACGATATTTAAACTCAGCGAGAAGGACTAGATCCTTTCCTAGTAGGTGAGTGTCCTAAGCGAGGAGGAGAGGGTTATAAGAACTACTTGACAGAGTGGTCTGTCATTTGAAATTATGAACGGTTATTCGTGCTTCATAAGCTCAGGAAGGAAAATATTCATGAGCTTTGTCTTGCTCGTGCTTGCCTTGTGCAAGGCACAAAAACTCGTGCATCGTGCCAACCAATAAGCCCAATGTCTCACTGTCGCTCATTAATATGCCAACATCACATAATTGTGAATTTCAAATAAGCCGAAAAAGCTTTAAAAAAAGAATTATATGCTATGCATATAGATATGATGAAAGCCAAAGGCCCAAAAGTAAGCAAGCGTGTAATGTAACATGTGCCTTACCCCGTCAATTCATTCCAGTCCATTACGTATTGATGTTGAGGAGGACTTCTTCATACAGGTATTCAACTAATTTTGATTTCATCATCAGCTTTTCTTGTCCTACGCTCTTTCAATTAATGCACTTTTGAATTTGATCGGAATTTTTCGTCCTTTATTTCCATGTACTTTGCACTGGATGCTATAAGCAGACTACAAACTATAGCACATGATAATTGTGATCAACAAAAAAAATAACTCATGCACGTGATAATTGCGTTCCTACACAAAATCACCCGAAGCAATGTTAGGCAGCAATCTCCAATAAATATTTACTTGTAGCCAATCATAATATTAGAAATATATTCACGTACTAATCGTGAATTACATATAAAGACCTAAACATTAATTTAATTACATTCAAATAATTGGTTGAAAAATGCTAAATTCATTCCCTTTTCTAATACTTTTCTAATACTGTGTCTCATTACATATTATGTAAACTTTATTATACTTTATTAACATTATTAATATATGGGATATCTTAGTGGAGTCTATATGTGAACTAACGGGGCGTAAAAGTGAAAATATAGAACGAAAACGAGAGAGAATTTATTTATGAGGTTTTTTCGTATGTACGTTAAAAAGTAGGGATATTTTAAAGAGTACGATCAACTATTAAAGAGTTAAAAAAAAATAGTGACACAGGGCTCAAAAATTATAAAACCTACTACAAATGCTAATATCAGTGCTTCTTTAGGGACAAAAAAAAAAACCAAAAAAAAAAAGACAAGAAAGAGGATGTATGATGACACACTGACACCGAGACGCGCTGACACACTTACAACGTATTGCTATTATTTTTATTTTTATTTCAACTTATTTTGGTCATTTTATCTTTTCTTTTACCCTTTTTTTTGACTTTTGTGCTTCCAATTCAATTTCTCCTTTTATATATGTGATTATTTTTATACTATAGCAATTATAAAGTTTTAAATGCACTACCATTTATTTTTAAAATAGTTTTTCAAATTGACATATCTCACATGTTGTAATAAAAATATTTTTTTTTGAAAATAACGAGCAACCAATTCTTTTTCCTTTTCCAGATATTATAAATAACCTAATAAGATACTTATAGTAACCTCTTCACTGCTTGTCAATAGATTTTTTTTAAAAAATTTTACAGCTTTTTCCCCCCCTCCCCCATTTTTAGAATTTTTTTTGCTTCTAATTGAATTTTATTTTATTTGTGTGGTTATTTTTACTTTTTTTATTTCTGTAATAAAGAAACCCCTAACTTCTCATCCATTTTTTGGAACTCATAGGATACCTATGGTAGTCATTTTTTTCTTTTTTCTTTTAGTTTTTGCTTTTGTTTTTGTTTTTGTTTTTTTAAAGAAATAAAGAACCCCAATTCCTATTTTCATATCATGGATACTATAGGTAACCTAAGGAGATAACTATGATATTTTTTTGTTTCTTCCAGTTTGTCCATAAACCTAGGTAACATGGGAGGATAACAATGATAACCTTTCTTACCCCTCCTTTTTTTTTCTTTTTTCTTTTCTTTTTCTTTTTAAATTTATCCGGATACTATAGGTATACTTGTATGATACTTAAGTATAAAGATACCTTTGGTAACCCTTTACATTAATATAGAATACACAACACTATTTCTAATTCCCAGATACTATAGGTATTCCTGTAGGATACCAATGGTACTATAGGTATTCCTATACCATAGGTATTCCTATACCTACATGATCGTAAACTTTTCTTACTTTTTTTTTCTTTCTTTTTTTTTTTTAATTGAACTAGATACCTATAATAACTTTTATAATAAAGAACACCCAACATCGCTTCCAGTCCCAAATACCATATGTATTATAGGATACCAAGGTACAAGGTGGTAACCTAGCTTATCCCCTTCTCTCCCTCCCATTTATTTCTTTCTTTTAATTTACCAGGATATTAGGTATCTTTGTACGATACTTATGGTTCCTGCAAGAATACCTATGGTAATTTTTATAAAAAGGAATACCCAACACTACTTCCAGTGATGGAGATCAAGGTAAAGGTGCTGGTCATATAATTCGAGATCCTTTACGAGAAACTGGTAATTCAATGACTAGGACAAAGACAAAGAGGATGAAGGAAGCTTTGCAAGGCTTAATCATGGAAGCATTCAACAAAGAGGCTGTTCTAGAAGATTCTAAGACTAATCTAGAAGTTTTCAAAGCTTCATCAAGGACAGTAACTTATTTTTATGTACAAGGCTATAATCTAGAGGCCCAATTCGCATGTTAGTGGGCTTATAGGATTAATTAGGATTTTTTTATCTGGTAGGCCCATGTTTTTTTTAGTTATTTTATTTAAACATTTTCTTATTATTTATTAGTTAGGGTTTCTTATTCAGATTACAATTCAAGCCTATATAAAGGCTACAAAACGTATAAACATATCAAATTATCAATAAAAACGTTTTCTTTGGTGAGCTTTTGCTTTGCCTTCTTGTGTTCTTGGCTGAATACAAATTTCGACTTATCAAGGGAGTGATAAACCTTTGTGGTGTCTCAAGATTAGGGTTTTAAGGGTCTAGCTTCCTTAGGGTTCTAATCTGATCAACAACAACTCGTTTCCTATAGATTCGGAGAGCATCTAATCTATTGTTTCAGGGGTTCCTAGGGCTTGTCGCCTAGTGGGTTCTTATTATCCAGTTTCTAGATACTATAGGTATTCCTGTAGGATACCTAATTAGGTAACTTTTAGAATATGGAACATCCAATACTCAATTTAATTTACAGATAGTATAAGTAGCATGGTACTTGACCGTTGATAATCAAGTGGGAGACTATCGGTAACCAAAAAAGACCCTCTATAATCAAGTGAATGACAGGCATAGCATTATAGTTTTTGTATGTGCTGCCCCCCCCCTTTTTTTGGACAGGTTTTTTTTGCCCTTTTTGAATGCGAATCCCATAACTAAAAAAAACTCATTCCATTTCCCAGCTACTGTAGGTCCGTAAATAATCAAGAAGACCATTCATATCCTTAGTAGCTTAACAAATCAAACTAAAACTAATAACTATAATGGATATCCAAAACAAATTTATTCAAATTTTCTATTTTTTTTAAAAAAACTATGTAACTTTTTAGAAAAATGTGTTTAAAACATCTGATGAAATTGGAAAAAAAATAAAAATAGTCTACAAGAGTTTGATTAAAAAAAAGAAAAAAAGTGAACATTCAAACGAAAAAGAAAACAAAAAAAAAATCCTTTAAAAAATATAAAAAGCGGCCAAAAACAAAAAGAAGAAAGCAATAAGAAAAATGGGTATTTAAAATAAACTAAGAAAAAAGAAAANGGCAAATTTCATATTTATATGCTTAAATTTGGAGAAAGAACTCATTTAGGTAAATGGCCGCGGATGTAGTATTTTGAATTTTGAATTTTGTTCATATTTTGGCTAATATATATTATATTTTAACTAATCTGTGTTAGATAAAATATGATTTGTGTTGGTCAAAATATAAATAGGACTAGTCCGTCGGTGGACTATATGTGTCCCTAGATAAATGGATATATATATGTCGGAAGCGTGGGTGGCAATGGTGCCGGATGAATCCTCAAACCTACTGCCGGTATAGGAATCACCTTGGTGTCTCACATCCATTGTAGAAAGACTCCTCTTTGTAAAACTCGCGGTGAGTGGCGTTACAAGAACAACCACTATAGATTCCACCACTCAAGAGTACTCACTGGAATTCTTTAGGTAGAGAGAGAGAGAGAGGAGAGAGCGTGTTATTTCTGTACAATACTTTTTCAGGCTCTCAGATTAATGAATTAATAGGAGAGAAAACGTAGCTTTTCTATTCAAATAAGGATCTTTCCTTATCCCTAAAGAATAGGAAAAAATTCCTAATTAATAGAGGCCTATCAGACTACAGTGGGATACTCCTTTAAAAAGAGTGTATGCCTCATTCCTAAATACCGTACAGATCTTAGTCCAGTCGCCTTCAAGCGCCTGACTCGAATTCTCTATATGCTCGCTTAATCTAGCGCCACATTGAGTTTCGCATCTGGCTATCTAACGGGTCACATATGGATAGTGGGAACAATAGTTTATCCATAGTCGATCTTCCAAGATCTCATCTTGGCTCTTTCCAAGGCGACACTTAATTCACAATCTTTACGCTATAAGTGAAGTATCTCATCTTTGCTCGCCGACTAGCACCAAAGGAGATTTCTCGTGTAAGAGAGACAATCATTACCCGTTGGCATACTTTAAACAAGTCATAGTTTATATATGTGTGTGTGCTAAAATTCAGATATCATGTCATAATAAAAATGGACAAAGAAATATTTATTTCATAAAAGATATCCCTAATAACAAATATCTGAAAGTGGTCAACTAAAAAAATATACAAAAAAAGAAAGTCACAATCTACGCAGTCCCAAACTCCTAACATGGGTCTGATAAGCCTCTCGAGCAATAGACTTAGTTAATGGATCAACAACCATGGGACTCGTAGAAATATGCTTCAGGACCACCTCCTTCTGCGCAACCATATCACGAATGAAATAGTATCAAATATCGATGTGTTTGGTTTTTCCATGGTATTTTGGGTCCTTTGCATAAGCCAGAGCTGCCATGCTGTCACAATATATAGTAACAGGCTCTAAAGCGCGTGTGCCAACTCCAAGTTGTGCAAAGAACCTCTTTAACCAAATACCTTCTTGTACAGTGGCTGAGCAAGCAACATACTCCGATTCCATAGTGGATAATGCTATACAGGACTGCTTCTTGCTGCTCCAAGATATGGCGCCATTGCTGAGCAAGAAAGCATAACTAGAAGTCGATTTGCGCTCATCTAGGTTACCACCCCAATCAGCATCACTATAGCCGATTAAGCGCAAATCCAACGCCTGATAGCAAAGCATGTAATCAGCTGTCCCTTTGAGGTATCGAAGTATTCTCTTCACTACTTTCCAATGAGTAAGGCCGGGATTCGACTGGAACCGACTGACTAATCCAATGACATAGCAAATGTCAGGCCGAGTACACATCATAGCGTACATCAAACTTCCAATAGCATTGGCATAGGGAACTCGGGCCATGTAGTCTTTTTCCTCTTGAGTCTTTGGACACATGTCAAGGCCTAAGGCATCATTCTTTGTGATAGAAGTGTCAATGGGTTTGCAGTTTTGCATCTGAAATCGTTCGAGTATTTTCCTAATGTAAGTTTCTTGAGACAAACCAAGGAATTTCCTTGAGCGGTCTCGAAGGATCTTAACTCCGAGCACGTAACTCGCCTCACCCATATCCTTCATCTCAAAGTTTGAGGATAACCACGCCATGGTGGTGACTATCATCTCTTTGTCATTTTCAGCTAAAAGTATGTCGTCTACATACAATGAAATGATAAGAAAACTTTCCTTGGACCATTTGACATACACACAGTGATCTTCCTCAACTATCATGAACCCATTAGAGATAACGGCTCGATGAAATCTGAAGTACCACTGTCTAGATGATTGCTTTAAGCCATAAATAGAATGGCGGAGCTTGCAAACTTTGCGCTCTTGTCCTTTTGTCTCAAAAGCCCTCAGGTTGATCCATGTAGATCTCTTCATCTAATTCTCCATTGAGAAATACAGTTTTAACGTCCATTTGGTAAAGTTCCAAGTCCAAATGAGCGAAAATAGCTAGAATTAGGCGAATTGAGGCAAACCTCACTACCGGTGAGAAGGTCTCCTCATAGTTAATACCCTCCTTCTGGGTGTAGCCTTTCGCCACAAGTCGTGCCTTGTACCTTTTTATAGATCCGTCTGCCTAGCGTTTGACTTTTAGAACCCATTTGTTCCCAATAGTCTTTCGCCCAGGTGGAAGATTCACCAAGTCCCAGACTTAGTTTTTCTTCATAGACTCCATCTCTTCAATCATTGCAGCTTTCCATTTCTTAGAAGCAGGAGATGAGAGTGCCTCTCGATAATTCTTAGGCTCATCTTCATCCTGCGAAGCACACATGAATGCTTCCCCCTCAATCTCAAAACAACGACGAGGGACGCTTCCACGTTGGCTCTTACGCAGTTGTGGATTTTGAAAACTAACATCTAATGGTAAACTCCCACTAACAGGTACACTCCCACTAGGAATAGAGTCGCTCTCGATTTCTGAGGTTGAATTTAGAGCGCCTTCATTTGGTTCTTCAATCTCATATAGCTCTAGGTTTCTCTCCACATCTCCTCTTCTTGGAAATTCCTCCTCGAGGAAATTTACATCTTGAGACTCAATTTCAGTTACAATTCCATCGGGTTGTTCACCAAGCATTACATATCCCGTCGATTCATCAGAGTATCTAATGAATATGTACTTGTGCGCCCTTGGGCCTAACTTCCTATGCTTATGAGAAGTAGTGTGAATATACCCTGCTAAACCCCATGGACGTAAATGATCCAATTCGGGCTTTCGCCCTGTCCATCGCTTATAAGGGGTTGAAGGAACTAATTTCGAGGGTACTCGATTAAGGATGTAGGCCGCAGTCAATAAAGCATCCCCCCAGAAAGATATTGAGGAGGTTGGCTTGTACCATCATCGACCTAACCATTTCTAATAACGTACGATTCCTTCTCTCTGCTACACCATTTTGCTGCGGAGTGCCAGGAATTGTTAGCTGTCGAAGAATGCCTTTTTCATCACATAATTCCTTGAATTACTCAGATAGATACTCGCGGCCATGGTCTGTCCTGAGAGTCTTTATGTTCTTCTCTGTTTGATTCTCAACCAAGTTCATAAATTGTCTAAAGCATTCTAATACTTCCGACTTATAGGAGATCAAATAGACATGACTGTAGCGCGTAAAGTCATCTATGAAAGTGATGAAATAGGTGGCACCGTGTCTTGCCCTCACGTTCATTGGTCCGTAGATGTCAGAATGTACTAGCTACAGAGGAATTGTTGCCCGTGTGGTTTTTCCAAAAAGTTTCCTAGTTGACTTTCCCGCCAAACAATGTTCGCAAGTCGACAAGTTAATTTTAGCGAGTTGTCCCAAGAGACCATCTCTAGCTAACCTATTCATTCTATCTTGTCCTATATGGCCTAGTCTAGCATGCCATATAACAGAATCAACATTATTTGCAGTAGTCGTATAAGAAACGGCATTGTTATTATTATATGAATAAATAATATCCAACATAATAAAACTATCCATGAAAAAACCACTGCCATAAAAATCTGTTCCCAAATAAATATCACAACCAGTACTACGAAAATTAAAAATAAAACCCAACTTAAGCAAACACACAACGGATAAAAGGTTTTGTCGAACTTCTGGAGTATAAAGAACGTCATGGAGTAATAAAGTGCGACCCCCGCGTAATTCCAGCTTGTAAGCGCTAATGCCTAACACTTGCACGCTGGCTCTATTCCCCATATAGAGTCCTCGCCTCCCCTTCAGAATTCGACGATACTCTACGAACCCGACTCGGTCCCTCGCGATGTGTTCGGTCGCTCCTGAATCAACAATTCAATGAGGATATGAATGAGCAACTATAACATGGTTTGTAACATAAATATCGCAAGAAATACAGTCAGTGAGTACCTTTTTTGGCTCAGTGCAATCACGAGCGAAGTGTCCCTCCTTATCACAGTTGTAGCATCTGCCATTCTTGCCCTTTCCATCGCGCTTGCCTCTCTTGCGCTGGGTGGTCTTTGCCTTCTTAGGCGCGGGTCCATTACCAGAATCACCCCTAGGAGCTTGATTCTTGCGCTTGGCCCCTCTTGGCCCGTGCTGGTTATTCGCCACATAGGCGCTCCCAGGGTTTGAGTCTTTGCTTGGTTTGGCAGCTTCTAAGCGCTCAGCTACAAGCTCAAGGTGGCGAGACAGGTTATCAAAAGTTTTGATGTTCTCACTACGAGTCATAGTGATGACCATCGGCTCCCACGAAGGTGGTAAGGAACGAATTCCCGCTTTGATCTGTTGTTCTTCAGATCAAGGGTGGCCAGCTGCTTTCAGTTCGCGAATCATCGATGACATCGCTCTAAGATGCTGCTTCATGGTATGGCTCGGGCGCATCTTATAGGAGTCAAACCTGATGTTCAGCGCACGAAATCTGGTAGCAGACGTCCCACCAAATTTCAGCTTCAGGGAACCCCACATCTCCTGAGCGGTGGCATGCTCTTCAAACTCGCCGATCAAGTCATTGTGCATGCTGCTTAGCATGGTAAAGCACGCACAACAGTCTTTCTTAAGCCAAGCCTGATAGGCTTCTTGATCGCGACGGTGTTGAGCAATGTTGCCATTCTTGGGTGCGGGCATCGTCTGGGTCAAGGTTTCCAAAACCTCTTGCTCATCGAGAATATATTGGATTTTCCGGTGCCAGATATCATAGTTGTCACCATCCAATTTCTCTCCCTTATTCAAATCAGCCACTATGCTCTTAGAAGCCATCTACTCATACGCGTAAAGGATAAACAGATAATTAAGTACACCACACAAAATCATTTTGCAACAAAAAATTCTAGACTAATCTAAATAATTCTCACTAGACACAAAATCGAAAAATCGCTACGCTCATAATCATCTCCTATGTCTAGGTTTATTATTAAGATTAAATCTAAACTTTGCGCAAAATGTGTATAGGAGAATAATTAATTCTACCACTATACTCCCACTAAAATGTGACATTCCTAGCATGTTTCTAACATACATATCATATAATTATGTGCAAAAATAAGCAT
>JXTC01000322.1:120633-161280 GCA_002914845.1 Trema orientale | reverse complement strand
CGTCACGATGACATACTCCTTTACTTCCAACTATACCATTATGGTGGCGAGTGAGACACACTCTCTCCCGGAGAGAGTGTGATTCAATATCAGGTAGCTAAATCAGGAAAAATATTTATAGATATGACGTAAAATTCAAAAAATCATATCTCTTCAAATAAAATTCCAAAAAATACATATTATATATGGTTGGAAAGATAATTTCATGTAGATTTCGAAAAAATTAAAATCAAGTCCAATCAGGTAACCATGCGATCGGAAAATGCAGTAAACTTTAAGGTAAAATGACTTTGACTCAAAAAATCTCTCAAACCATATATCAAACGATTTCCAGATTTTAATGGTAGAACATATACACAATAATCTACCACATATTCAAAAATCACGACCAAATAATATCCATAACTATATAAACCAAAAAATATGGTATATTATGGGTGTTTTCGGTTTAAAAGTTCATGTACCTCCCTCCTTAGCCTTTTTCCAACGGAGAATAGAGCCCACCAACAACCGCTCTGATACCAATGTCGGAAGCGTGGGTGGCGATGGTGCCGGATGAATCCTCAAACCTACCGCCGGTATAGGAATCGCCTTGGTGCCTCACGTCCGTTGTAGAAAGACTCCTCTTTGTAAAACTCGTGGTTAGTGGCGTTACAAGAACAACCACTATAGATTCTACCACTCAAGAGCACTCACTGGAATTCTTTAGGTAGAGAGAGAGAGAGGAGAGAGCGTGTTATTTCTGTACAATACTTTTTCAGGCTCTCAGATTAATGAATTAATAGGAGAGAAAACGTATCTTTTCTATTCAAATAAGATCTTTCCTTATCCCTAAAGAATAGGAAAAAATCCCTAATTAATAGAGGCCTATCAGATATTCTACTCAAATATCTTATCTGATACGTAATCTACTCCAATTGGGCCATGCACCAACTATGGGCGCCCAATAGGAATTTAGGCCAAAAGTCCAATAATATATATATAGATATAGTAGTACTCGTTGGAATCACCATTCGGACATTGATCAGTTTCTCGAAGATATTTCTAGTTGAGTCTCCGATCCATATGGCCTCGTTTGTCTCAGCTGCTGCAAGAAGGTAATATATCATTACCTTATATCCTATATCATCTTCATTTTTTCACTCAAAACATTTTGTAAGAAAAATAAATAAATTTCCTGATCGATTTGACGAAACTAATACCTACGTATTCAAAATAGGACCTGTTCCCACGATAATTTAGCAAGTTTCAGTAACTTTTTATTTATTTTTTATTTTTTATTTTTTAATTCTAGAGGGTTTTTCGAGTACAAGACATAATAAACGAACGCAATTTTGTTTCATCATAACACATTGTATTTTTATTTTGTATTGACACAATTAATTTAGTCTATGTTTACATATATTCTTTAAAAATGCGAGGATTAATATGTTGATTTACACATATATGTCCAATGAAAAAATTGAAGACTTGAAGGGAAAGTGGCATTAATTACTGGTGGGGCAAGCGGTATAGGAGAGAGCACCGCTAGACTCTTCTCTCACCATGGAGCAAGAGTCCTAATCGCGGATATCCAAGAAGAATTAGGCCAATCTTTGTGCAATGATCTCCGAAACTCGGCCTTCTTCGTCCGATGCGACGTGACAAAAGAAGATGACGTTGAAAACGCCGTTAACAAAGCCATTTCGGAGCACGGAAAGCTAGACATCATGTTCAACAATGCTGGCATCGTGGAGCCGTCCAAACCCAGCATTCTCGACAACGACAAGGCCGAATTCGAGCGCGTGATCAGGGTTAACTTGGTGGGAGCCTTTCTAGGAACGAAGCACGCCGCACGAGCCATGATCCCGGCTCGCCGGGGTAGCATAATAACGACAGCTAGTGTTTGTTCCACCATAGGTGGAGTGGCGTCCCATGCTTACACGAGTTCTAAGCATGGTGCGGTAGGGCTCATGAGGAACGCGGCTGTGGAGCTTGGACAGTATGGGATTAGGGTGAACTGTGTCTCCCCCTACTTGGTTGCGACGCCACTGGCGAAGGACTTTTTCAAGCTCGATGACGACGGAGTTTATCGAGTTTATGGCAATCTTAAAGGTGAGGTTCTTAAGCCTGAAGACGTGGCTGAGGCTGCTCTCTATCTGGGGAGTGACGAGTCCAAATATGTTAGTGGACATAATCTTTTGGTTGATGGAGGATTTACTATAGTCAATCCAGGTTTTTGTATGTTTGGCAACTAGTGTTAATTTTCTTTTTTATTGCTCCACATCCATTTATTATTTTTGTAGTCGAGTAACTTCCCAACCATTCAAGTAATTTAGAGATGAAGTATACACGTTCTATTTAACGGCAAAGTGGACAATATCAAAGAAGATTAAAATTATATTGTTATTTATTTTAGATTTCGTGTTCGATATAGAATCTATGCTATACAATGAAGTAGTAAGTACAGTTTATGTGCATCCATGATCCATGTAACATATCAAAGAGGCATGTCCAAACAATGGCTTTAATAGAATTAAAATTATATTGTATTATGTATGTGGCTCTTTCAAGCTATATATATAAATATATGTATATGTTATTATATGCTATATAGTTGCAAAATATCACAAAGAATATGAACAAAGGTCGTTAGAAAACTTATATATATATTAAGTTGTCTTCTTTTAGCGTTTGTTTGATAATTTATATATTATAATTGATATCTTAAACAAATAAAAAATTGTAGACAACTTTGAATTGGAGTTTATTTTGAACTTTGAATTGAATGATTTGGATTTGGAGGATTCCAAGACTCCGAAAATTGTAGCCATTTTTATCTTAAAACCCAACACTTGAACTTGAATTCCAAACCCAAAGAGAGATACAGAAATAGGAATTGAATAATGTATATATAAGTGAAAGGTAAAGGGAGAAAAATAAATGGACAGAGAAAGAGAGGAAGCAAACTATGATGGGTCCTTTTTTTTTTTTTTTTCCTTTTTTTTTTTCTTTTTTAAAAGTCATCAGTTTCTCTTACCTCTAAGCGATTTACTTGAGGAATAACGACTATAAGAAAGAGGGAAAACAGAGCCGGAAGACGATTCTATCCACCTGTGATTCGAATCCCACTACATTTTCCACTTTGGAGAAACTTAGTTAGTAGCTCCCTAGAGCAATTTCTTCTTTGAGTTTTAGAGTTGATCATCAATGCAGGAGAGTTTGTGGCCACCATTAATGGAGCATCTGGCTTTTAAACCCATATAAAAATCGTATCTTTCTAAAAATTTTCCACTAAAATATAAAAAGCTGTTTGAGCACTAGAAGCCATTAATGAAGCACCAGAAGTCGTCGAAGAAACAAGAACCCATGGGATGAATCTTCTTCTTCTTCTCTTAAATTTCTCCTTCATTTATGGATTACAAATTCTTTTTTTTTTCTTTATGTTTTTTCTAATGGTGAGTGTGTTTCAATACAGATAAAAATATCTGAAACCTATTTTTTGTGGACTCTTATTGAGATCAATTTCCAGCTGTTCAATGTAGTAGTAGTACTGCGGCCGAATTTTGGGGTGTTATAGTAGAAATCCGCTGAATTCCAAACTACAAATTTGTCCAATAGCTTTAACGACTGCATGCCCACAACAACTCGGCATCAAAAGTCATCATGACAAGACCAATATGAGCTGGCCTGGGACCAGTAAACTAAAATGTCAGTATTTAACTTCACGTGTATCTTATCAAAAAAAAAAAAAAAAAAACTGCACGTGTAAACCGCGAAAAAAAAATGGAAAAATGGAAAATCTAATGAAAATCCAATAGGAATGAGTAACATGAGGGGCTCCACGGACGAAAGTAGCCTAAAGAAAGCTTACTTTAGAGAAAATAAGCTTTCTTCACCAAAATAATAACAAAAATCAACCTAGCAAAGTTGTATACTTGGAAAGAAATTATAATTTATAATGTGTAATAATATTATTTTTATTGTGGATGTTGATATCTATAGTTCCTCTACTGTTTCACAGTAATTTAATTAGTGTAATATGACCTA
The DNA here is from genome assembly GCA_002914845.1 of Trema orientale. Taxonomy (NCBI): domain Eukaryota; kingdom Viridiplantae; phylum Streptophyta; class Magnoliopsida; order Rosales; family Cannabaceae; genus Trema; species Trema orientale. Next base: position 157,251 of record JXTC01000322.1, on the reverse strand, counting down.
CAATTTAATATTCTATTTAGTCGTATGTAACTTATGTACAAAATAATAACAAACAATATATAAGGTTATAAACTTTAAATCAAAATTAAAGTTAACCAAAAGTTGTTATGCTCCAAAATTTGTGCAGAATTATAACAATACTTCAAATTTAGTATTCTTGCAAAACAAAAGATTATTAGCTGCTGAAATCTGTGTTCAACACAGAGTCCTTAAAACTGATTCGCTCCTTTCATTAGAATGCTTGAGCATTTGACAAGTGTCAGTTTCCCAGGATACAACGACAAAGAGTAGTAGGTGAAGTACCAATACTTCCACTATATGAACTGGATTACTTTGAACTCCAACATACTAAGAACCCTAGCTACGAAATTCCTAAACACTCAAAGAACTTTAGCTAGTAAACTCAAGAACTCAAGAATACTAAAAAAACTAGAGAAATTGAGAGAGGACAAGAACAATGGTTCTGATTTTTTGTGTGTAGAATGTAGGGGTGTCAATTCGTGTCGACGGGTCGGGTTCGTGTCGGGTTGAAGTCTAATATATACATAAATTATGTCAACCCGAACCTGACTCGTGATCCGTCGTGTCAGAAAACCATCAACATTAACCCGTACCTAAAACGGGTTGACCCGAACCCAACCCGCACAACCCGCTTTGGTGAATAACATCATACCCACAACCCGATTTTGATCCGTCAACCCGTTTTTGACCCGCCAACCCGCTATGACCCGTATTTTTTTACTTATATTTTCTTTTTCTAAGGCCATTATTATCTCATTTTAAAATAAATAAATTAGGAGTAATTTATAAATATAATTAATAACTTATAATCCCAAACACTTACATTGTATAAATTAAATATATCTATAATAATAGTCATAAACAAATTAATAAAAAATATTTTTATAATTTAATTATATATATATTTGTTGGCGGGTCAAACGGGTCAAGTTCGTGTCAAGCGGGTTGACCCGAACCCAACCCGTTTTTTATTCGTGTCAGGTTGGTCGACCCGAACCCGACCCGCACCCCTTTTTCTTCAACCCTAACCTGCAAAAAATCGTGTCGTGTCCGTGTCGTGTCGTAACCCGAATTGCCACCCCTAGTAGAATGAGGAAGAGGACATCCCTTTTTATAGTTTCCGAAATGGGGGTTATGTACCTTATATGTATTAATATCCGATAATGGTCATGAAGCCTAATTGTTGGCTGTTATAATCTGCCAACCCAAGCTGGCTGTTACACCTACCAAAAGGTTCAAAACGTTTAACAAAATATCCAAAAATATTTAATAAACGTCAAAAAACGTTTAACAAAAAATCCATAACAGTTTCGGGCATTAAGTACATAGATTACAAGCAAAAAAGTCTAAAAATAAAGGAAAAAATTAACTGGGCCGCAACAAAAAGTTGGACTTACTATGGTCCAAGTTTTAGCCCGGCATTCGTGTTCGCAAGTGCGGGCACACACGAGCCCATGCAAATTCAGACCCAAGTCCGAAGATTTGCACCCCCCGCCCCCCTACCTGCGCACGCCTGAGAGAGCATGTTTGGTAGTTATTCTGACCACCATCACAAAACATAAGCCTTTATATACCACTTGCACTATGTATTTTCCACCAATGTGGGACTCCGATATTTTTCTTTCATTTTTCCATTTCAATGGTACACTTTTGAGTAATAATTTCTCATTCATCCGTGCATCATTTTGAGCGTGTGAATATACGAAATCGATGTTTTCGCGGAGGAGAACAAGAATTCATCAAGATCTTTCATCAACAAGATGTGGGTCTTACTCAATTTTTAGCTTCAAAATAGTTCATGAAAATGAGTTCTATAACACAAAATTGGACTTCTCAATTTACATGGGCTTCCAAGCCCAAGACAAACCCAAAATCTTAACCTATTTCTTTAACCCATTTTCTAACAATCCCCTACATGAATAGAAATTATAAAAGGAGAAACTATAGACTTTAGACAAGGTGATAGAGTTTAACGAACGAAACCTACATAGGATAGGTAGTTGTTACCCTTTGAACCTTCCCTCGTGAGAGTATATTTACTTTACTGACTGATCAGTAGACACGATGTCTTTGAACTGTTTTGTTATTCATGTAAACGATAATATAGTACACGTAGGAATCTTTTTTAACAAATCCAATTCTTACGGTTATGTTCATTTTGGCCTTGAACATCTCTGCCTGATTCTGCAAGAGTTTCTAAGGAATTAAGCCCTCATAATTCCCCTTTGAAGTGGCCCCACTTCTCTCTCATATAGGTGATTTCTTAGTTAAGAGTAACCCACACTACTCTGCTCGGGTTCCTGACGCATAAGAATCATTAAAAGCCTTTGCTTATCCTATTCCTTACAGGCATCACTATTTTTTATCACAGGAATGGATATGAGGGTAATACCCTCACAGGAGGATAACCCCCACAGTGATCCAACAAAATCTTTATAATTAGGTTGTCCCTTTGAACTTAGATCTTAGGATTTCCAGTCAACTAGGTTGGGTTTTCATTGTATAGACTTTTTAGTCCCATTCCTCTTGATGATTTATCAACTAACTCCCTATTTAACCCTTTGGTTAGCGGATCTGCTAGGTTATTCTTAGACTTCACATAGTCTATAGAAATAACTCCAGTTGAAAGTAGTTGTCGAATGGTATTGTGTCTATGACGAATATGTCTAGACTTACCATTATATATATTACTCTGTACTCTTTCAATAGCCGATTGACTATCACAATGTATAGATATTGGCAGCACAGGCTTAGGCCAGTCTGGAATATTTTCTAAGAAATGGCATAATCATTCAGCCTCTTCATCACATTTATCTAGAGCTATGAACTCAGATTCCATCGTAGATCGGGCTATAATCGTTTATTTTGAAGATTTCTATGATACAGCTGCTCCAGCTAGAATGAACATATACCCACTAGTAGACTTTGAGTCTTTTATATCAGATATCATGTTTGCATCGCTGTATCCTTCTAAAACTGCAGGATATCTATTATAGTGTAGTCCATAGTTACGAGTATATTGTAAGTACCTAAGTACTTTCACAATTCCTTTCCAATTCTCAGTACTCGGATTACTCGTATATCTACTCAGTTTACTGACTATGTAGGCTATATCTGGCCTTGTATAACTCATCAAGTACATCAGACTACCAATCACTTTAGAGTATTCTATTTGAGAAACACTCTCACCTTTATTTTTATGAAGGTGTTGACTCATGTCTATCGGTGTTCTGGATACTCCAGAATCATCTTTGTTGAATTTCTCTAAAATTTTGTTCACATAGTGCGACTGATTGAGTATAAGTCCATCATATGTCCTTGTAATTTTAATTCCCAAAATTACGTCATCTAGACCTATATCTTTCATGTCAAATTTGGAATTCAACATATTCTTAGTAGATTTGATCATCTTGTCAGCACTACCAATAATGAGCATGTCATCAACATAAAGATACAAAATGACGTAGCCATTTTTAGTGTTTTTGACATAGACACATTTGTCACACTCATTGATTTTAAAACCATTAGCAAGCATTATTCTGTCAAACTTTTCATGCCATTGCTTTGGTGCTTTAAGCCATACAGAGATTTGACCAGTTTACAGACTTTCTTTTCTTGTCCAGGAGCAATAAAACCTTCAGGTTATTTTATATAGATTTCTATTATGGAATAACCTGGATGTCTAATAAGTAGAAAGGACTTATTGAAGTNATTGAAGTAATCAAGGATGGATTGAAGGCTCAACTCATAGATTTTGTGTTAGATGCATGTATAATAATTTCAAGAAGGATGGATTCAAAGGTTTTACACTTACACAAATTTTATGAAATGCAGCAAGGGAGAACACATTTCACTGGTTATTTATTTATTTATTTATTTTTGCATCCACTTTTTACTTACGTTCTCTGATTTTTAAGTTATTGGTCTGTTTCAAAAGTTATAATATAAAATAAAGCACTCGTTTTAAGTTTAAGCTATTGGCATTATGTTTTAGTTAAGAATAGGTAGGAATATGTTCTAAGTAAATAAATGACACTTTTTCTTGAATGGTTTAGACCTGCAAATAAAGAATTTTTATTTACCTTATCTAAAATAATTCTTAAAATTTAAGGATAAAGGCATGTATGAAAAGTTTTATTACTAAATTTACTTGCATTAACTGCTCTTATGCAATGCCTGAAGCTGAAATGGAGAAGTTAAAAGCTGAAAGTGAAGATACTCATGTGCGGGTAGCTAACAGGGATCCAAAGGTATGGAGCAGGGCTTATTTTGAAACTAATCCACTTTGTGACATACTTCTAAACAATCTTTGTGAGGCTTTTAATTCAACAATATAGGATAATGCTCATGACAAGCCTATACTCATCTTTTTTTTTTTTCTTTTTTTTGAGACTATTAGAAGATATATTATGAAAAGAATGGCTTCCAAGAAAGAGAATATGTCAAAGTGGTACCATGACATAGGACCAAGCATTTTCAAGATCCTTGAAAAGAACAAAGAGGGGACTTTACATTGTATTCCTGACTATTGTGGTGAGAACAAATTTGAAGTGAGATATTTTAATGGCGATAGGTTTTATGTGGAATTGAATTTGAAGACTTGTAGCTATAGGTGGAATCTTACTGGGATCCGTTATCCTCATACCATTTCCTGCATGGAAAATAGGGACATTAACTTTCAGTACAGTTTCTTGCATGCCAAAATACTAAACATATAAAATCATGACTTTCAGGGGGTATTCATGCCAAAGTCACTAAAAAAAATCCTCAGCAACTAAAACCACTGAAAAAAAAAAAATAAAGACCAGACCCACAAAATCCCTATCTCGAAGATCTATAACTATTTATTTACGGAACCGAAAAAAAAAAAAACCATAAAATGGTTTCAGACTTCTTGTTTGGAGAAAGAATACAATCGTCAACTAGTTTACTTCCTCAAGATTCTTCGCGGACTACAACTAAATTAGAGAAATGGCCAAACATAGTAAAGATATATCCAAAGTGATAGATTGTAGACTATTAAAAAAGGGTTTGTGGCACTAAATGTCCCTAAATTTCTTGTATGGTGACCATTTGGTCATTTTACTAAATAAATGGCCAGAAAAAGTCCCTAAACTAACCAATTAGTGACAATAATATTCTTTTTGGTTAAAATTGTGGATTTTATAAAGAAATAAGAAGTATTCTTAAATCTTTCAAACTTGTCTGCATATTTGACACAAGAGAGTTTTAATTTAACTAAAAGTTATATACATTTTTTTGGTCTAATTTTTAACAGTGTTAATAGTTTTTTGCGAAAAAAGATGTTATTGTTACTAATTAGTTAATTCAGGCACTATTCTGGTAATTTATTTAGTTCAGAGACTAAATGATCATTAATTGAAGAATTCAGGGACTTTTAGTGCCACAAACCCTATTAAAAAATCTCATTCTTTTCCTTTTCTCTATCCTTCTTTTCCCTTTTAAAAAAAAATGTTTAGCATATATGTGTTAAATAAAAGCAAAAACAACTAATTTGTGAAGAGTGAACTGTAAAAAATTACCCTAAAATTTAGGTATTCTGTAATTTAAACTCTAAGTTTTAGATTCTGCAAAATAATATTCGAAATTAAGAATTTTTAAAAATTAATACCTCTGGTTGACTTTTTAAATAACTTAAATAAATAAGAGATAATAATACTATCAAATTTTAAGGAGAACAATAAGGACTAGTTCACTTTTAATAAAGAATATTACTATCCTTTTGTTACTAAAAATGACAAAAAAAATCAGTATAGAGTATCAATTTTCACAAATTCTTAATCTCAGAGTATTATTTTGAGAGTTTAAACTTCAGGTTTTAAATTATAGAATAATCAAATCTCATGGTACTTTTTTGTAGTTTACTCATTTATGAATGTATAAGAAGAGTTTAGCGAACGGATTTTTGAACTTTCCAAAATAAAAAAAAAAAAGTAATGAGTACTGCAAAGTTGAGAAGATTTGTGGGAATGCCATAAACTATCAACAATTAAATTCATAATCTATTCACTAAATTATCGAGAAATAGCAAATATGAATCTTATCATAACACGGTCTCTCCTCCTTTTAGGCGAAGAACAAGCATCTTGCCTCAGCTCCAAGATTCAATTTTTGGACAACAAAATCAGAGAGAAGCTTTTTAAATTTTGGCTGAGAATGATTTCCCTCTTTTAGTTTCCTTTAAAACCCTAATAGTCTCTCTTTTTTCCTACCCAAGTACCCTTCTAAACCAAGGCACGTGACTGACACCTGGCCAATTCAGTCAAAAATTTCAGTCATTATCAAATTGGTGTTGATTGTTCTGTTTTTAGAATTTAAGGTCTACATTGACAAAATTAGTTTTTTTTGAGGCCAGACTGCAAAATCCTGACTAATTCAGGGCCAGTGATGCCGAATAACCTTCCAAGTATACAGTTTTTCTGTCAAAATTAGTTGAAATAATTGTTATTTTCTGATACCCTCCACGCATTTTACCAACATTATTAAAAAAAAAAAATTATTAAAAAAAATTTCTTTTTTTTTTGAGAGATAAAAAAAATAAAATTTCTTTGTATTATTTATTATCATGTATAAAGTAAACGCGCGTTTGTTCCACAAAAAAAAATAAAGAAAGGGGTAAACGCGCGTAACTAGACACGTGACAGACGCTTTACCAACTATATATCACGCGGCGAAGAAGAACTCCTTTAATAACACCTCCTTACTCCTTAGCTTACCCGAAAACTCCGTCTTCGTCTCTTGCTACGGCCGTAGAGACTAGAGACACAGGGACAAAGGTCCCATCCCATACCATATAGCCATATCTTATATCTATAGTTCTATACATACATACACTTAGCCTAGTGAGTGACTCATTTCCCTTTTCAAACTCAAATTGACAAAATTCCTTTCTTGATCAAACCCTAAAAACAGCTTCACCTATACTCTCCACCACTCTCGACGGCACTGATCATGATCTTAGGGTTTTCTTCCCGTTATCAATTCGTAAGTTTTATTTATCTGTTTATTTATTTTTTATTTTCATCGGAATTTTGTGGGTCCTGTTTGGTTGATTAGAGGGTTTTGGAAAGAGGCAGAAGTTTTTTCTGAAGCCAAATTTCAAATATAGTTGGTTTTAGTCGAAGCTAATGTAATGACGTGTTTCTAGCTTAATCCTCAATTGGATTATAATCTGAAATTTTCATAGATTCGTGTTTTATAGAGTTATGATTTATACCCTTCCAGTTATATTGGATTCTTGTATATGTATGTATAAAATATTGCGGTAGTAAGTGCATTAGTCCAAAACATTTTTATGTAGTGTTTTAAAATGTGAAATGAATGATGGAGGTTTTTCTCAAACAACGTCTTGGGGATATCTTCGCAATGCCGTCCTTACTTATGTTTTCTGTTTCAAGATTGTGTCAAAACTTAAACCAGAAAGCATGGTAGGACGAAACTTATAATGCCAGTTGTTTTTCGTTTTGTTCAGTTGTTATTGCTACCAAATAAATGCTCATAATTTGATATTTGATGCATACATATGATTTCTATTTATTTTACTCTTGAACAGGTTTTGTGACGACTCCGTGTAAGATGTCGAGACCGATGTTGCTTGTTTTTCTGTTGATTGTACTAATAATCACTTCTCAGTTTGAGTGGAAGCAACAACTTGTGATTGACCTCGATGCCACTCCTAGTATCTCTCAAAAGCAGCAACGTGTCTCAAAGAGGGAAGAAGCTGTTAAAGAGAAGGTACGAAAGTATCTTCACTTGTCTTTTGTTTCTGCTTCATGTTTAGAGTAATCATTTCCTTGTGCTGAATGAATTGTTAACTTTGAAAACCAATGGATGGACTAGTCACTTTTCGATGTTTGATGCTCTCGTTAAATTCTTTTCCTTTCTTCTAAATTTTAGTATAGGAAATGTAATTCATTGAAAAAAACTGTTCATTTGGTGGTTGTTTGCAAAGTTTGTACCCACTTTTGTCGGAATTGTAAGCTTGCATATGGTCTCTGATATTTATTTATTTATTTATATATTTTTTTCAAAAAGCTTGAAAAACCATTTACATCACCTTGAAGAAATAGTTTTTGATAGCAAGGTCTCTGTTCTTTTACCGCGTTCTCTCCATTCTTTTATCACGTTCTCTCGTTACCTTTGGTCTGTCATGCAGCCTTGTATATTTTTGTTTATGTATCAATAAGTTAAATTACCATCTACTTTCTCTGATCCTTGTTTTTTCTAATGTTTCTTTTATTACTCAACACCACAACTCAGGTTGTTGAAACTAAAGAGTTATGGTCGTCAAGGTTGAAACTGGAGTAAACTAGCATTTCCTTTCTTTAGTTGGAAAGATGAATGTTATAACTTGTTATTGTGTTGGCTTTTTTCTATATGCCTCTAAAACTTTTGATGGTTAACATTTCAATGAATCTATAGAGACATTAGTCAGAATTTCATGCTCCATTAAGCTAGTAAATTTGGGAATTGAGATGCCAAAGTGCCACTAAAGCAACATCTTAGTAGCAGTATGTCTGCGATTCTTTTCTTCTATCATCTAATTGCTTGTTAGCATCCCTCCTCATCTTTTTGGGATGAAAACCAGTTTTTAACAAGTTCAAGTGGAAAATAGCATTACTTGATAGACCATAGACCGAGTTAGTTAGGTTGATAAGTTGAATTTAATTTTTTTAAAAAAAATTATGTTATGTTTTCTTATTTCTGTTTCCTTTCAAGAACTCATTCAAGCAAAGTTTTGTTTACCTCATTTGTTTGAGTACATTTTGAGCACCGAAGGTACTACTATATTTATTAGCCATTTCCATGAGGTAGTATTACTAGAGATAGTAAATGGATGAAATAAATTTGAATGCTATTGGGGGAGTTTCTTTCAGTGTCAGAAATGAGTATTAAATTCTGCTGATATATAGCTTGTTAAACAGTTGGATCATAAGATTTTAATCGTGTTAGCTTTATTCTTAGTCAGATTAATTATTATGTCAAGAAAACAGGAATATTTTAGCATATAATAAATCAAAAGGAGCTGGCCTGATCTAGTTTTTTTATTCTTGAGAGACTTGACGTTACTATACTGAAATACATAATGGCATTGTCTATCGGCATGCGTTTTTTGTCTTTTTTCTTCTTACTATGCAGTGAGACCACCGTAGTACATACCTAATGCAGGGTCAATAGACATACTTGCATACTTGATCAGTTATGTAGGACTCCTAGCTGTGTGTTCTTTCTGGTCATCATTGCCATTTTTTTTTGTGATGTTTCACATTGGATCCAGGAGGAGATGATGGGGACTAATTACTCATTCACTTTACTCACAATTGGCTGATGGTCAGCTCTATGATGCTCTAAATAGAAAATTGGAATGGGCAGTATGGCTTGATACCATATGTGTTTGGAAAATTCTTCCATGCTCAAAAGGGCTAGTATATGTTATTTTCAAATCCATTCACTTGCTTATGTATGAACTATGAAATACCTCCACAGCATGTGCATGATTTGTCAAAGCTCTTGACAATTTTACCCTACATTTTACTCGATGTCTTTTCTAGGGAAGAAACCAATTGCTCATCCAATTTATTTAATCATACTGGGTTCTTTACATGGGGGACAAAGCCACATTAAGTCATGATAACAGATAACCCAATGATGACCTCGCCTAACCTTCCCCGGTAATCATCTTGTTTTTTGGCTGGATATGGACAGTTGATGTAAGACAACAAATGAAAACGAAATAATCTATCTAGAAAAGGATAGATCTACTAGCATCACACTCATAGGGTTCTGGAATCAGACTGGAAAACTTTTACTGGCATCAGGCAAAAGCACCAATTAAAAGGGATAATTAGGTTCTGAAATTATTCTTGATTTCCTCTGAAATAAGGACGTACTGAGCTATATAGCCTGAAAATACAACTTGGATAGATTCATAGAAAATTAAAGTCTGGCAAAGTTTAGGACTTTGGAATGTAGAACACTAGGAAAATAAAGACTTTAGGCCTTTGACTCTGACTTTCATTTAAAAAACATAGACTGTTTTGGCTATTAAAGTTCTTATTAAAATGTAGCCCTTATTTTAGTAGTACATAAACATCCCTTGTTTAACTCGATACAGGCCCAACAGACCAGCATCGTCCTTTCTCCTTCAATAGCTCTGCAGTCTCCCCACATCAAATGGGACTGGCAGATTGGCTTTGTAATTATTTTTATAATGATCCAGGATCCACCCCAAACTGGTTCATTTACACTACCATTTTTTTAAAAAAATGAGAAACGAGACACTTTGTGTTATGAATATGAAAATAATACAAGACAGGGACAAGATGTCCCCAGAATGCAAACAAAAACAAAGACAAACTCGAGAAAAATACAACATATTTGACCAACCCCTTAACAAGTTAGCAACATCAAATCCCTGAACTCTTTTTGTTCCTTAACCCATAATGCAATTCACGACATACAAATTTGGAGTAAACCAACAAAGATCCTCGCACAAAAAGCAACTTAAGATACAATAATGGAACCCCCCATTAACCTAAGAATTTTTAAATTCCTCATTAAATCCGAAAAAGCAAAACTTTTGAAGTCTTTAGCATTCTAAAGCCAAATAGCACCCAAAATTTAACTTTATCCCATAACTGCCCCTCCAAGGAATCAGAGTCTTCAAAAATTCTTTGATGTGTTTCACACCACACCGCCCAAGGTAAAGCCATGCTAGAAACATTCCATAATACTTTTCTCAGTCTACCTCCAACAAACCCCACCTGGTCAGAAAACAAACCAGAGATTGTTTGAGGAATTAAATTCCTTCAATAACCTCCACAACAAATTCAAATAAAGCTGCAGTGAATGGACAAATGGTCAATATTTTCCCCACAACTTCTACACAACACACAAGAATTCGGAGAATGAGCTTGATAGGGCATTCTCCTTTGAAGCAAATCTTGGGTATTAAGTTTCCCCAAAGCGACCAACCACCCAAAGACTTTGATTTTTGTAGGAATTGGAGACTTACCACACCAACTGATATCGCACAAAATCAGCATGAGCATCCACTTCTTAAATTAATGAAACATGATTTGCAAGAAAAACCTCCATTCTTGTCCAGAAGCCATTCCCTCCTATCTTCTAAGGACATACTGAAATTCACATTAGTCAAGCACTCCAACAACTCCAACATTTTATCCATTTCTCTATTTTTAATGTCTCTAAGAAAATGAAAATTCCAACCAACATCAAGCAAAGAATCAGCTTCTCGGCCTACCCAAAACTCTGAAATTTTGCCAGTATGTAACGAAGACAACTTGTATAAAGCTGGAAACCGGTGAAAAAAGCCTCCTCACCCCGCCATACATCCTCCCAAAATATAATATTGTCACCATTAGCCACCTTAAAAACCACCAGATTAAGAAACACATTATATTTTGTGTAAATAAATTTCCAAGGACTTTGATAAGTGGTTCTAAATGCCAATCTCGAATCCCAGTTATTTGAATCAAGACCATATTTGCTTTTAATCACCTTGTACCACAACGATTCCTTCTCTTGGGGAAACGTCCACAGCCATTTAAGAATCAAAACTTTGTTTCTAAGAACCAAATTCCCAATTCCCAAACCACTTCCCATACTACTAGATGATCAGATTTTTCATTGTCAACCCCATTCCTTAGAAAATCTCTCATTAACTTCTCCAACTCTTTAGCCACACCCTGAGGAATTCGAAATAAAGAGAGATAATATGTTGGAATAGCAGTAAGGCTCAGTTGAGGCCTGAATAAACTTTAGGGAATTAGTCGATATTTTAAAAAATAATAAAAAATTTGCCTAATAGACGATGGGTATCTCTAAACCCGTCATCTATAGTGATTCAAATTCTTTTAAAAATACGCCTTTTTACGCGCTAAAACTTTAATTCGAAAAAATAGAGCCAAAATTTAAAAACAAATTAAGGGGGAAATAAACGACGATTTTTCCAAATACCCGTCATCTATGGTGATTTAAATCTTTTAAAAAACATGCCCTTTTACGTGCTTAAACTTAATTCGGAAAAAATAGAGCCAAAATAAAAAAAAGGGGTGAATAGACGACAGTTTTTCCAAATACCTGTTGTCCAGAGTCCATAAGTTACTAAAATGTCGCCTGTATTTTTTTAGACGACTTTTTTCTCAAAAAACGTCTATTTATATGCTATGAAACACTATTTTATATGCCTGTACTACCATTTAGGCTATGAAACACTATTTTATATGCCTGTTGTAATGTTTCCAGTAACTGTTTGCCTTTGCTGTATTTGACTAGTTGTTAAAACACGAGACCACTGAATTCTTAAATTATATATTTGTCATATAGACTTGACATAGTCCAGTCCAACTTAGGACTTCTCCTGGGAGAATTGGCCTACTCCATACATTAACAACTGTTTGGCTTTTGTCTTGCTTAAGAGCCAACACCACACTTGTGTAGCATCTCTGTGTCTGTCTGAATTACAAACACTTCTGATCAAGAATGGTCCATCTTTGTGGAGAACAGATAACAAAGTACAATGGTAATGTCAAGAATCAGGTTGTAGTTGAGTCATCTTGCATCACTTGACTGTATCCCTGAGCCATAATATTCTGGGTTGGCTTTAATACTATTTTCATTAAACTTGGGAACTTCCGTGAAAGGTCTAGACTATGGTACATATTGTGTTTTTGGGTCCCACTGAACTACTCTGTCATTATAATCTGCTGTCTTGAGGCAACACACCCTGCATGGTGTACACCGGGGTTTGGGGAAACAAATGAAAACATATTAAGCATATATGATTTTTCTGATCTGTGTAGTAATTAGTCAGCATTGGACAATGCTGACATATTTTATTGGACCATGCATGAGTTTATTATTCAATATGCGATCGCCGCCTCCGCAGTAAAGCGGGACAAAATTAGCTCGTGTGAGGGGACATTTTGGCATAGATGAGAGGTTGACCTCTTAATATATAGAAATTGATTTTCTCTTACTTTTTATGGCACATTTAACAATACAAGTTGTGGCTTACATCTTACTAATCTGTTCTGAAGACTCTGCAATATGTTTGGTGAAGTTCTTGTATTACTTATGCTGTGTAATTATTGCTTCTTTAATTATTGTACCTTCTTCTGATGGAATTACACTTTTTGCAGATAATTTTATCACAAGAAAAGAACATTCAGCGACTTAATGAACTTGTTCGCAGTCTTCGGGAACAATTACAACGGTGTAGGGGTAACAACGAGGCAAATGGCACTGCACACCCTCTAACCGAACATGTTATTGGACTTGAACGACCGCAGCTTCTTGAGGGCTAAGCTGGATCTCCGAAATTTAGGTCAATTGCTTTAATATGTTTTACTTGCTAAATTATATCCTTCTGTTCTGCCCAATTTTAATTGAGCTGCATTTGATGTAAATTAAGGGTTAAAACTACACTTGAGGTCAACGACCTACAATACTTTGCCAAAAGTCATCATAATGTAAAATTCTTTTCGGAGTCAATCGTTCTGTTTTCTTACTAGTGTCAGGATCACCCATAATATGTCATTGTCACTAACTATCGAACCAAAATCATGCTAAATTGTTCCTCTAAGATGCCCTATTACAAATTTGATTAAGAGGCACATAGATGACGTTCTTAATTATACTCGGAAGTTTGTCACGGTTTGCATTACCCAATTTGATGGTAATTTTTCTCGTTTTTAGGAGGCGGAAGGGGGCGGAATTTTAACGTATAAAACCCAAATTAAAAATGATAACGGTATACCGTTAATTATTATTATTAGTATTATTGTTATTATTATTGTTACTGTTACTACTTGGATGGAGGGGGTGAGCCGGTGTATGTTTCTTCTCAGTCTTAGCTTTGGTATTTCTTACTAGTATGCACAGTGACCAATTTAACTTATCTAATCTTTGTATATGTTGTTAATGAATTTAGCTTTTGGGATCACAATTTTTGAAGTAAGAAATTGACTAGTGCTTGATTTGTATGACCAGCAAAACAGTATCCGTAGGTAATAAAATTCGATGTGTCTCGCACTAGTTTTCTTACTAGTGCTGCTGTTTTGAGATTATTTGAGCTTGTCATTATGTGTACTTATATAATATGTAACATTAATAAAAGGCTCTGCCTGAGATAATGATTCATATCAGCATATTGTGCTTGTGCCTTGCAGCGTATAGGGTGGGTTCGCAGATTAGAATGATATCGTTAGTCAAAGTGACTGGTCAGTGGTCTAATTCTTTAAATAAGGTTTTGCCGAAATGATGAAGTCATAAACCAGTCTTAAGATGAGGAAAGGTAATGGAAGCTCGGTGAGATGGTTTATGTCTACATAATGACACGTTAGCCACTTGGGAGGAATCTATTTAAGACTTGAGGAAAAATAGTAGGAATATCACATCACTTGTGTTTGGAATTTGACCTTTGAATTTCATACCATTTCAATGCCCCACAATTTTTGGTTGGTTTATGTTTTTATCTAATTTATTTCTTTGAACTCCTTGCTAGTTGTGATTGATTAGTCAAAAGTTTGGCTAGGTTTGGATATGCCTAATACAAAAATATTACCCTTCACATGGATACATTACACCGTCTAGTGTGGCTAAATTTCATTTGATTGGATCATGGTGTTTATATATTGGAAAAAAGCAAAGTCACGTGTACAGAAGTTCATAACTAAATCATGTGATGAAGTGTTTTTTAAATCCTCTTTGGGCCTAAATAGTATACTGCTCGGCCGATGTATAACTATAAACTGAAAAAAAACTAGAGAAATTTACATGAATTATCAATATTTTAAATTTGATAAAGTGGATATTTATTTTTAAAATTTTATAGCTAAATGTCTAAATATATATATTTTTAAATTTGTTAGATAAGTATATTTACAAATTTCAGTTGATGTACTGATTATATAAATTTTTATACTTGGTATATAATATTTTACATTTGGTATATAAATATATATACTTATAACATTTGAAAAATAAATATTTACTTAAATTGTGCCCAAAATTTGGTTATTTTGCTATAAAATCTATGTAACTATGTCCCAGAAAAGGTAAAAGTAGTTCAAGGAACTCAAATGGAGATAAAAAAGATCGAGAGATGCCACAGCTTGAATTTTGCTAAAATTAGGCATATTCACTTTAGGATAGTACTACGAATTCTACTTAATTTATTACTTTTTTAATACTACTTGACGTGACAAATGAGTTGTCATAATTCAATTGGTGAATTAAAATTTACTACAAATAAGTTGTATGTTATTCACTATGATGACAAATCATATAGAACATCAGATGGTATTGATAATGTGTGATATAAGGTAGGATGTTTAGCACTATTCATATTAGTAGAGGCTATTCACATTGGACAAGGCACATACGTATAATTATATATTCACATGAATGGATTCCAACCTAACTCTAGAGCACAAAAGCATTTGTTTAGCCCCATAATTTGACATTGGTAACCTCGTGCCACAAGGAAACTCTAAATAAATTTTCTTCCCTTCTTTCCTTTAATAAGACAAATAAAAATTCAACCAACTCATGTCATATAATTGTAACCTATTTCCACTATTGAAAGTAACGGTTAGAATTTTCTTCAAAAAAAAAAAAAAAATGAAAAAGTAACGGTCAAAATCATGCCGTATCAGGTGCATATTCTAATACAAATTTGTGTCCTAGTTTTCGATGTCTTATTTAGATTTCACTTATGTAATTACTTGTTGCTTCACTTAATTGGAACCTTCACGTGCATTGTCGTTACTTTGAGTATCAATTGTACGGTTCCATTTCAACATCACCAAATAGATTCTCAAACTTAATTTGTTTTTACTTTCTTTCCCTATGTAAGAACATCTTGCATGCGTTTGTCATGCCGTTAATTATTGTTCCAAATGCAAATAATTTTGATTCGCATAATGTATAACATCAACCATTTCATTTTCACTCGACTGTATAAATCGTTACGAAAAGTAGATTTGAGCTCTTGCAGTGAATGTCATTATGTCAAGACCCATTTGTGTCTTTATCAGACAATAAATTTTGCTTCAAAATCCAATTCTTGTCGATTGACATTTTCGTAACGACCGAAAGAACCAAGCTTCAAAATGTGGGTTAAGGAAATGCTCCATCTCATTCATGGACCATACTGGGGTAAAATAAGAATATAACTTGACTGCATGATTGAAGTAATTTTGCGAATCTAAATTGATTTGGTGTTAGGGTCATGTATATGAAGAGTAAGGGGTTAGATTTTCGTTTGTTTGAATGAAGATAATTTCAAAGTTAAACAAAAAAAAAAAAAAGATCGATTATTTATTTTGAAATAGTTTTCTCAATTCGATTAGTTTTTACATCTACGATTTAAAATGGGTTACTTATAATAGTCACCATATTTTAGGCTCCCCAGTAGCATCTATATTTGCCTAAAAGAAATGATAAAAAAGCCATACATAATAATATTAAAGGAATTCTCCATTTAAAACGCCAAAATTTTTCACATAAGAAAAAAAAAAGGAAAAAGAAAACATATATTGGCATAGATATATATACGTCCATGTACGCAAATTAAAGTATCCATGATACGCATATATGTACTACATGTAAAGAAATAAATTTCAGTATTGGTGAGGCGCATTTATTGAACAAATACACGGAATAATTAAATAAACATTACATTGGAGTTAGCAATGGGATGTAAAAGTTGACGGTTGATACAGTAATTCATAGTAATATTGGACACAACAAATAAGAGTTCATAAAGGTTAGCTGGTGACAAACATTATAGGATTCTTTTTTACCATTCTGTGTAGTTCCTTTCCATTTACAGTAAGTTTCGGTAGGACACTTATTTTCCCTTTAAAAAAAAAAGAAAAGGGAAAAAAGAAAGCAAAGCAAGTTTCAGTTCTGTCAACCAAACTTTAATATTCCATGCCGGTAATAAAATTAATGTTTTGTCTCTGATCAGGATGAAAAAATAATTAGATGACGAGCAGCTCAATATACGTTTCAGGTAGTGTTTTACTTATTTATTTATCTTTATTTATTTTTATATATATTATAACATGATCATTACGTTATACTTTCGTCACTTATTCAGTGTCATGTGGTGTCACGTTATTCAAATTATGAATTTAGAAATAATAGTGTGATAACAAGAATTATAATGACAATTAAATATACTTTTTTTTTTTTTTTTTTTCAGGGAAACAAGTAACTGTATATATATATTTTAAACCACAAAATTGTTTAACTGAAAAAACATCTAAATGATTTTGTAAAATCTGAAAAATTTTAAGGGCAAATTGGACTTTTTAAGGCTGAATGGCATAATTGTAATTTTTAATTTTTAGAATAAAATATTCAAAATATCTGAATTTTAAAATCAGGTGCTACAATCGCCATTATTTACATAAAAGGACCTCAAAAGTCCATCTTCTCAAGTTGAAGTCCCTGAGAGCCCCCCAAAACGCCCGAAACTGTCACACGCTGCCGCCGCCGGACCCACACGTCACCTCGTGTGGAAGAGGACTCGCCAATGAAGAGAACCCGACCAGTTTCGCCATGTTTCGAGCTCCGTTGGTCGAGATCGGAGATTTTGAAGTTTCCGCCACTTTCACGATTTTCCAATCGGTTGCTCACCATCCAATATCCAGTCACGTTATCGCCGGCACGTGGAGCTCTCTCTTGCCGTCGCCGACCTCCTCTAAGTAGTTGTATGGCTTAACTCACCTCCGGTAAGATTTTTATTACTTTTATCGTTTTTATCAACTTTGTAAAAAGTGATATTTACGTAATTATTTTAGTTAAGTAATTTATTTACCCTAGATAAATATATGAGATGAAAGAAGGTTAAAAATCATGAATAATACGGTTGGTAGAAGTAAAAGTAATGTCCAAAAGTGCGGTAAATTTTAATTAGAAAAGAGGATATTTTCTAAATATTTACAAAGAGTGGTATTATTGTAATTTTCGTATTTTTGAGCTTAGTGAGATCGAGAGATGAATTTTGATACAAAATACTACTATGTTTCGAAGTGGAACGAAAATTAGAATTTCGTGGCTCAAAATTGTACCATTTTGCATGCTACGTGCCAGTCCCACACTGGGACCCACTTTTGATAAGGTATATGTCTAACCTAGCATTTTTGAATGCTCTGAATTCAGTAGTGACCTTCGTTTCTGCATTAGAGGCTCCGGTGGAAAAGTCACTCTTTCAAGTGGACTTACAGGGATCCACAAATTACCGTTCGAACACCTGAGTGACCAACAGGGGATTCTACGAGTGTCATTATCCTGGCATTACTACTATATCATGGTAGGGGTTCAATTACCTGATTTTATATCTGTTTTGAATTTCAATTGTACTAAAATTTATTTATGAAAAATCCTGATTTTATGATTGTTTGATTAATAGTTAAAAATTATTGGATATACTAGGATTAGACTGTGTGAATTATTATATATATTTTTATATTGTGAATATGGGGTAAAATAATTGTATACTACCCTTATACAGTAAATCCCAGAATAATGTCAAGTTGGATTTTTAAATCATGATTTGAATATTAGATACATAGTTATTATGAATGGTTACATGTTGTACATATCATATGATCACACACTTGAGTTCCAATATAGCATCGCAGTATTTTAGATCACTGATGAGTTGCTGTAGTGCCAGGTGAGAGACCTAGACTCCTGCGCAGGTTTTTACTGATACACCTACGGGCAGTGTCAGGATGCTGGGTACTCCTGCTAAAGAGGTATTACAGGACTGTGATGGGAGGATGAGAGCTCACTTATTTATTTGTGAATATATGATATGTACAATGATGTGATTTTGGATTTGGTTTTAAATATGTGATTATTTTGGATACCAATGATTTATAAACTTGATTTATAAATGGATTTAAAGGTACTAACCATGCAGATTTGAGAAACTGCATCCATTCAAAACGGTAATTGAATTCCTACTGAGTATGTGAATGCTCACCTTTTATTTTTCTCCACTCAGATAGTGCTTGGTGTGATTTTAGAGACTCGGAAGCAGAGTAGTGAGGAGCTAGTTCCCTTTCTGGGAACTGATAACTATGTAAAATATTTCTGTTTATTTAAGTTGGCTTGTATCAATACTTAAGGGCCCGTTTCACGGACTCGGTCTGTATAATTATTATGCTGGATTGTGAGACTGATGATAGTGATGCTTGGTTTATTTAAATAAATTTCACTAACAATCTACGTCTAATGATAATCACAAAACTATAGGAATTTTACTTTTAAAATTATTTTTATAAATTTTTCAAAAATAACTTTTGAATTTCTATTTGTGAAATTTTCTTTCTGCTACTAGCCCGGGGTTTGAGTCGTGACAGATTTTGTCTGGAAAAATATACCAAAATAAAAAATATTTCGAAAAAACAATTCAACTCAGCATATCATGTTTTGTTATGTTTTAAGAGAGCTATATTTGTACCCCCAAGTAGCATAAAGATATCCCAACTCTAAATTAACCCAATTGAATATTTTTAAAATTGTAGTTTTTAGTATTGGCACCCCTTATCATTCCTAAAATAGATATTTCTTTATTTATCCTATCAATTTAATTTATTTACTAATTTTGGCACCTCTAGTGATATTAAGGCAATTATTTTTTAAAAGAAAGTTACAAATAATGTCCTTATTAGTTCAAAAAATAATTTACTCAAACAAATATATTGATTTGTTCAATGTTTTAATTAGAAATAAATAAGAGAGTTTATGTTTTTTTTTTTTTTGAATAAGAGTTAATATATGTTTTTAGATGTAAATTGAAAAGAGAGAAAGAGAATATTCTAACAATACTGATAGAAAATCTTGATTGATTAGTTTATAAAAAAAAGAAAAAGAAAAATAACAACCTTGGTTTTGTAGAAAAACGAAGGAAAAGATAAAGATGATTGAAATGCAAGATTGTTAGAACTAAATAAAATTTAAATTCCTTTTGTATATATATACATATATATGAGTTGAAAAGAAGGGCTCCTTCACCAACATGATCATCTTATCCTTTTGAATTGATGAACAAAATTTTAAAATAACAATAAAAACAATAATGATAATTATTGTAACTATAATTGTTTAATTATAATGATAGAGTGTAATCACTAAGAGGGAATTATCATAAATTTGATTATAAAATTATATATGAATTATCTATTTTGGTCTTTTTACTTAAGGATAAATATGTAATAAAAACTTTGAAAAAAAAGAGTTGCTTTTGCAAGGCTTGGTGGTTTCAATCTGATGGTCATAATTAAATATCTTGGAACAAATTCAATGAGAATTAGATAATAATATTTATTATTATAACTATTAGATTGAAATGTAATGACTAATATTTAAGAAGAGAATACCTAATGTATTTGCACCCTATATATTTATGGGGTCCTTTGAAGAATGCCCTTTTTACATAGTGATTTTGTAGAAATACACCCCTCTTCATAGTTTTTGGGTGTGTACACCTTTTAAGTGAAAATTTAGTTGTCAAGACTAATATGCCCTTGAAAACACGTTTTCAGACTTTTTTCCCGTTTCAATTTTTTTTCTCCCGTACCTGCTCCTTCACCATTATCACATCATTGCCGCCAAAAGCTTGGAGTCACCGGAAAATATATTTCAGCCGAAAGCTTAGAGTGACTGGAAAGCTTGGAGTCCCGATTTCTGCACTTTAAGGGAGAAAAACGTGGTCCTCCATTTCGAATGTTGAAGTAAGTAGAAGATGTTTCTTTGCCATTAATCTTTCTTTGCAAATGTGAGTTTGATTTGTGGATTAGAAGTTATTTTGTAGTAGGACTTGAAGCTATAGTGAAAAATAGAAAGTATTTGGTCAATTTTTGAGCTTGAAAACATGTAAACTAGAAACTGGATTGTAAAATAACGAGTTTTGCAGCGAAGACGAAACCCAGATTTGGATAGACAAGACTGTCTAATTTCTAGACAGCTTGTCTAGAAGGTGAGAAATTGTTCATTATTAATTCCACTCGACAGTATTGTTGAGTTTTGTCTAAAAAAATGCATAGAAGAAACTCAGATCTGGATAGACAGATCTGTCTAATTGCTAGACAGACTGTCTAGAAGGTGATAAATTGTACAATATCGACCCCATTAGATAGTATTGTCAAGTCTTATCTGAAAAACTGCATAGACAAAAACTATACCTGGATAGAAAAATCTGTCTAATTTATAGACAGCCTGTCTAAAAGGTGAGAAAGTATACAATATCGACTCCACTTGATAGTATTGTTGAGTCTTGTCTGAAAAGCTGCGAAGAAGAAACTGATATCTGGATAGACAGATCTGTCTACTTTATAGACAGACTATCTAAAACGAAAGAAATTGTACCATATGGACTCCACTTAATAGTATTATTGAGTCTTGTCTGAACAATTGAATATCCATGCTATTGACACTACATAGACAATGTTAGACACAATTGTCGAGCCATAAACCAGTAATTGTTGTCCAGGCACTAGACATTGTCTTGACTATACTAGACACACTGTCTATATTATCGACACTTCTGTCGAGTGAGTAGACACCAATGTCGAGTTAATTTTATGTATAAAAAAGTTATGTCTAAATACTAGACACTGTTGTCTAGCAACTAAAGACACATGTCTAACCATTAGAAATACATATCTAACCATTAGGAACATATGTCTAGCCACTAAAAATACATGTCTAATAACTAAAGACACATGTCTAATCATAAGAAACATATTTCTAGCCACTGAAACATGTCAAACCTAATTAAATTTATTATTTTATGTTTGGTATTATATATTTCTTCTTTTAATTTGTAATTTCTTTTTTGTACAGGTATGTCATTAACACTCAGAATCATATTATATGATAGAGTTTAGGAAAAGAACTACGGTTCTTCTTAAGAATTGGAATAAAAAGAAACAACGATCAAGATGCATCGTGGTTGAACCGAACATTACTTTCAAGTAGCTAGTATATGAGATATATCAAACAATAGAAATCGACAATGATGTCTTTGACATAGAATTGAGTTACAAGCCAAATATAGCAATGGATATTGTTCCAATAGCTATAGAAAATGACACAGACATTATGGTCCTAGCGTGTCTTGACATAGAATTGAGTTACAAGCCAAATATAGCAATGGATATTGTTCCAATAGCTATAGAAAATGACACAGACATTATGGTCCTAGCGTGTCATAATTGTTCGTCTCTCTTGTCTTTATGATTACGGTTGTTGTATGTTATGTCTCCCAGAGCAAGACTTTATTTACTGTGGTTTATTTGTAACTTTGTTTGATGGTATTTTTTTTTTTTTTTACTGTATTGAGTTTGTAATATCATGTTTTATAAGGTCTTGAATTATTTCAAAAATTTTATTACGTTTCTAATTTTCTACAGCGTTTTGCTAGATGCCCTCATCGGCTTAATCAATAGATGTGTCTGTAATACTGACAACCATATCCAGTATACCGACAATCTTATCATTACTTTAAGAATAATTTGATTGCATTAGATATAGTGTCTAGTGGATAGACAACTAGTTTGTACACCTAGACAATTGTGTCTACAGGATAGACAAAATTATCTGGAACGATAGACACATGCATCTACCATATAGACAACATATCTAGAAAGACAAACACAACTCATAAGTATCTATTATATAAACAGTACCGTCGAGTGACTCGATAGACATGTCATATGGCTCAACACACATGTATAAGTACGAGTTACTGAGATTTTTTTTGGAAAAAAAAAGATGTTATAACTTAATATAATGAATAAATATATAATGTTGTAACTTAATATAGTTATTATTCAGTACGCGTTATTATTGAGTTTGTACTTAGAAAGACAAAAGTTGTTGTGACTTAGTTTCTTAAAAAGCGACAAGATAACATATTTTCCATTACAGTAGGTATGATTAATTCAGAACTCGCTAACTTCGCAAATTAATGTAGTTATTATTCATTACACTTAGTTGTTAAGTTGTTATTGAGTTTGTAATGATGATATTTTCATTATCATCATGGGAAAGTTTCCAATAGTAATGCACAAATTATTATCTAAGTTTCTCCTAGTAATAAAAAAAGTTGTTACTAGTTTACAAAACTCACTGAAATTGTAATTATATTGTATTTTATTTAGTTTATGACAATTTGATTGCATTAGACATAATGTCTAGTGGATAGACAACTAGTCTGTACACCTAGACAACTGTGTCTATGGGGTATACAGATTATCCGAAACGATAGACACATGCGTCTATCATATAGACAACATGTCTGAAAAGACAGACACAAGTGTCTATTATACAGACAGTACCGTCGAGTGACTCGACAAATATGTCATATAGCTCGACACACATGTGTAAGTACGAGTTATTGAGGTTTTTTTTTGAAAAAAAAAGGATATTGTAACTTAATATAATGAATAAATATATTATGTTGTAACTTAGTATAGTTATTATTCATTAAGCATTATTATTGAGTTTGTAATTAGAAAGACGAAAATTGTGAGTTGTGACTTAGTTTCTTAAAAAGCAACAAAATGACATATGTTTCATTACAGTAGGTATGATAATTCAGAACTCGCTAACTTCGCAAATTAATATAGTTATTATTCATTACACTTAGTTATTGAGTTTGTAATGATGACATTTTCATTATCATAGTGGGAAAGTTTCCAATAGTAATACGCAAATTATTGTCTAAGTTTCTATTAGTAATAAAAAAAGTAGTGACGAAGTTTATAAAACTCTTTGAAAATGTAATTATATTGTATTTTACTTGGTTTATGACAATTTGATTGCATTAGACATAGTGTCCAGTGGATAGACAAATAGTCTGTAAACCTAGACAATAGTGTCTACAGGATAGGCCGTTTGTCTAGTACCATAGACACATGTGTCTAGCCGATAGACAACATATCAGGAAGGACAGACAAAAGTGTCTATTATATAGATAGTATCGTCGAGTGACTTGACAGACGTGTCATGTGGCTCGACATACATGTGTAAGTATGGGTTATTGAGTTTTTTTTCCTGCTAAAAAAAATTATAACTTAATATAGTGTATAACTATATAATGTTGTAATTTAACGTAGGTATTATTAATTACACTTAGTTATTGAGCACAATATGAAGTTTGTAATGATGACATTTTCATTATCATAGTCGAAAGATTTCCAATAGTAATATACAAATTATTGTCTAAGTTTCTACTAGTAATAAAAAAGTGATTACGAAGTCTAAAAAACTCTCAAATTCGTGTAATTATATTGTATTTTATTTGGTTTAAAAGTAATTTAATTACATTAAATATAGTATCTAGTGGATAGACAACTAGTCCATACACCTAGACAATTGTGTCTATGGGATAGACAGATTGTCTGTAACGATAGACACATGCGTCTACCAGACAGACAACCTGTCTGGAATGACAAACGTAGGTGTATATTATATAGACAGATTACCTAGAGAACTGGACAACTCTTGTCCAATCGATAGACACCATGTCTACCTAATTTCTAGTAACTCCTGTTTAATGTAGTTGGCCTTAAAATCTTAAGAAAATCAATGAACAAACCTGAATACATTATAATAAACTTGGCCATAATTATCAAAATATGTTTTCCAATATATAAATGAAAACAACCCAGTCAGTGTTCAATATGGCCAATCAGAGTTCAACCTAGCAAAAAAATGAGACAACTTGTACTATGGATCCCAATCCCTGCTATATATTTCGCGAGCCATCTTCTACCAAAATAGACCAACGTTATTATCATTAATCTCGGATAAGTCAAGTCCATTCATATGGAACTCAATATGCTTGATGGTGTAGATTCCACAGTATATCTAGCACAGTCCAGGTTAAAATACAATACTCATTTTCATTTAACAACCAATATGCACACATCAACTATATCAAGACATTATTTAGCAAAGCAAAAACCTTATACCATACCATCTCTTCCAAATATTAAAATAACTTAATCAACTATAAACTTACAATATAGCACTAAACGAAGATAGACACAATGTCTAGTGTGGTCGATCTCAAATGACAATACTCGACCATCCTGTCTAGCCTAATCTATCTCAAAATAGAGAATAGCATGGTTCAACACAAAAATAGGACTATTTGTCGAGTAAATCATGGAGTTTTTATATGAAGTTTTGTTGTGTCCATAAATTCCACAATCTGAGCACTTTCTTTTCTTTTCTGGTGGAGCCTCGATAACCACAATGCATCTTGATCGTTGTTTCTTTTTATTCCAATTCTTAAGAAGAACCGTAGTTCTTTTCCTAAACTCTATCATATAATATGATTCTGAGTGTTAATGACATACCTGTACAAAAAAGAAATTACAAATTAAAAGAAGAAATATATAATACCAAACATAAAATAATAAATTTAATTAGGTTTGACATGTTTCAGTGGCTAGAAATATGTTTCTTATGATTAGACATGTGTCTTTAGTTATTAGACATGTATTTTTAGTGGCTAGACATATGTTCCTAATGGTTAGATATGTATTTCTAATGGTTAGACATGTGTCTTTAGTTGCTAGACAACAGTGTCTAGTATTTAGACATAACTTTTTTATGCACAAAATTAGCTCGACATTGGTGTCTACTTACTCGACAGAAGTGTCGATTATATAGACAGTATGTCTAGTATAGTCGAGATAGTGTCTAGTGCCTAGACAACAATTACTAGTTTATGGCTCGACAATAGTGTCTAACATTGTCTATGTAGTGTCGATAGCATAGATGTTCAATTGTTCAGCCAAGACTCGACAATACTGTCAAGTAGAGTCCATATGGTACAATTTCTTCCGTTTTAGACGGTCTATCTATAAATTAGACAGATCTGTCTATCCAAATCTTTGTTTCTTCTTTTGTATCTTTTCAGACAAGACTCAACAATACTATCGAGTGGAATCGATATTGTACAAATTCTCACCTTCTAGACAAACTGTCTATAAATTAGACAGATATGTCTATCCAGATATGGTTTTCTTCTATGCAGGTTTTCAGATTAGACTTGACAATACTGTCTAGTGGAGTCGATATTATAAAATTTATCACCATCTAAACAATCTGTCTAGCAATTAGAGATATCTGTCCAACCAGATCTGGGTTTCTTCTATCTAATTTTTCAAACAAGACTCGACAATATTGTCAAGTGGAATTAATACTGTACAATTTCTCATATTCTAGACAGGCTGTCTAGAAATTAGACAGTCTTGTCTATCCAGATCTGGGTTTTATCTTCGCAGCAGAACTCGCTATTTTACAACCTAGTTTCTGGTTTACATGTTTTCAAGCTCAAAAATTGATCAAATACTTTCTATTTTCACTATAGTTTCAAGTCTTACTATAAAATAACTTCTAATCCACATTTCAAACTCACATTCGCAAAGAAAGATTCATGGCAAAGTAATATCTTCTACTTATTTCAAGCTTCGAAATGGAGGACCATGTTTTTCTCCGATAAAGTGCAGAAATCAGGACTCCAAACTCTCCGGTTGTTTCAAGCTTTCGGCTGTAATATATTTTCCGGTACTCCAAGCTTTTAACTTAGAGGTCCTTTGAAGAATACTCTTCTCACATAGAGAGAAATAGAGACGGGAGAGGAAGGAAACGAAATAGAGAGAGAAACCATTTCTCTGACTTTTTCTTTTCTTTTTTTTTTTTCATTTTTTTAAAATTTAATTCAGGGCATAAGCGTCATTCTACCCTAGTATTATTTAAAAGGGGTTATTATAGCCAAAAAAATTTAATGGAGGTGTAGTGCTCAAAATCAACTTTCAGTAGAGGGTATTTTACCTAATTTTATTATATATAGGGTAAAAAGAAAGTATTTTAAATTATTGGTATTATCTCTGGTATTACTACTCATTAAATGAGAGCCTCTATACAGGTAATACGTAACTCTTGATTGTTGTATCTTTAACTTTTCTGACCAAAAGATCATAGAATTGGGCAACTCAACGCAAATGCATGTACAATATTTTATGAGCCTATGCATTGGTAATACGTAACTCTTGATTGTTAAATATGAACTTATATCTGACCAAAAGATCATAAAATCAGGCAACTTAGCGCAAACAGATAGAAGTAAAAATAAAGAATCACATGAATAACTCTATCTTCCACTGCATAGTTACCATAATGATATGCGGCATATATGCCTACCCAAGAGTGAGCCATGTGCTCGTTTACATTAATACAAGAGAAAAAATTAATTGTCTAACTTTAACGTGTGTGTGTATATATATATATATTAAACAAGTCCTGCAAGACTTGCATCTTTTGCATTATTAACGTTGTTATGATTGTTTATTGTACATGGTTGTGTATATAATTATATATATATATATGTGGGTTGGGACAGTAATGTCCTTCATGGAGCACTGATAATGGATTATGGACCTGTAAGAGAGGCTGAATTTGTCAGATATAAATTAATTCGTTTTGGTTTGTTTATTAGCAATTGTCAATGTACTTGAATTCTATCCACGTTGAACTACTGCTCTTTTTACGGTGTTTTAAAGAGTTCCGTTGAATAACAAGGAAAAAAAAAGGGAACCTAGGTAACTGTAATGCATACTGGTAAGACTTTTACTGTATATTAATTTGTACTATACAAACACCTAAGTTAATTGATTAAAGCTTTTGACTAAGTGGTGTTTTTCTGTTACAAGTGGAATTACAGGTTCTAATTTATAAAGTAATTTTCCCTCAAAAAAAAAAAAATTATAAAGTAATTTAGTTGGAATTTAGTTGATAATTAACTTCCTAGAGACAGACGGCTTCAAGGGCGAGTTGGGGCACGTGCCTCTACTCAAGTTTTAGAAAATTATATTTTTACCGCTGTAATTTTGGTTATTCATATAAAAAAGATACTCAACATGCTTTTACTCATATATATATATATACATTTTATTTTACTTTTGTTTATATGAAGTTTATAGTTATTTCCTCTTTAGTCTATCCCCATTCAATATTTGAGTTATATACATGGACTCACCCGTCTTTTTTCTCCCATAGCAAGCATCTATTAGTTTTCTCTCTCATATCTTTATGGTCACTAGTTTTTATCAAAAAATTTCTTCTCGCCATTTATAGACGTCAATCAACAACAACTACCAATTGAGGTATGTAAGTGTTAGGCATATTATATATGAACGAAAACTGGATAAACAATTGCTATACAGATAGTATATATATAGAAACTGGAAAGGAAAAAGAAGACCAAATATAATATAAAGTTAAGGCTGAGAAACATTAAGTATTAAGCCCGTATTCCACACAATACCTGTCACGACCCAAATCCCGGGCTAGTGGCAGAAGAGGAATTTCACTAAGATTAGAAATTCCTCGATTTGTTTAGAAGAGATCTTAAAAGTTTTAGTTTTAGGAAACAATTCTTTTCATAAAATTAGTTGGAATTTTATCAAGTGAGCCTATCTCACAGTTCTTAATCACCATTAAACATAAACTGAACAATAATTAGAAAGTCAAAATCTAAATAGCGGTTCATGCATCATTATCATCCACTACCAATATCAAGTATCAATCTAGCATATAAACTCAATAGACAAAATTCAACGTTGTATTCTTGGTTTATACCATTCAGTCTACTTAATCCAAAATGACAACAAAACCACCAAGCTTGGATCCAAAGTTCCAGTATTACCAAATCAACAAACTACTCTCAAGAGATAGCCTCTAATCCTCCTGGTCACCAAGATCACACTAAACACTACCTGAGGGAGAGAAGATAGGGAGTGAGCATACAAAGCTCAGTAGGAAACTCAATTACCTTAATAAGAGTTAAAGTATTCAAGATAATTAAGCATACATGGTTAGTTATATTAGGAATAATCATCACAGCATATACAAGAGTAGAAGAATAAACAATTAATGCATCATGCACATAACATACACCGGTTCAAATACTATAGACCTATCTTACTTTGTTACACCCAAAAATAACCTACACTAGTAGGGACCAACAAACCAAACTCAAATCCCGAGTTCAAACCTATATATGGCCATGTACCCTGGACTTCTACGTGGGTCTACGACCTCTGCACTGACAGTCTAGGGTACGTATCTTACCAACTGGATGATCCCATGTAGATCTATGTACTCTACACCAATAGTGGGGTTCAACTACTAACTAAATGTTTTGCGACGCTTGAACACCTCAGGGCGTGATACCATGGATTACCCTTCACAAAAACCCGCTCAAACAGCGTATCTATACTAGAGCAAAACCTAGAATATGGTCGAAACCCTTAAATGCCCCATTTCCATTCCCAGAAATCCGACAGCATAACGATTGTAAATTGGACAGTCCCGAAATTCAAACTACATGAAAACTATCTATAAGCCACACACTATTTCACCATCATCTCAATTCCACTAGGTAATTAATATATTCACCAAAATCCATAATACACACAATTTTCACAATATGTCATATATTTGAGTTTTCATGAAAAAGATATTAAAATTAGGTAATTAAATTCCCCTACCTCACTAGAGTAGTAATATCCTACTAATAGAAGCTTGTGGTGTCACTGAACAATTACTTAGAGGGTCGGAATTTGAAACCAAGCCCTCGATCTCCCTCTTTGGAAAAACCGACGTCTGGACGGAGCCTCAATTCACGAAATGGACCTCACCCTAAATTCCTAACACCCAAATTAGCTAGGTTAGACATGTAATTTATCTAATTCAGGTTCGGGACAAAACCCGACGCCTGAAACGCAAAACGAGATAAAATCCAAGCCGTTCGATCTCGTTTTTTATGCCCGTCATCAAATAGTCAATATGTATCAATCTTCATCATTTTGCGAGTACATTCTAAAATGGCATTAAAATCACAATCCAATGATCTGATCAAAAAGTCAACTCTGAGCTCAAATCACTCAAAAATAGTAACTTTTAATCTGGGCAAAATAGGATCGTGAAACACATACCTGAGTAATCCTTGCGACGATACGAATCTAACGAGCCTAGTTTGAGGTCAAATGGTGGCCAGAATATGCGCCGACAATCGAAAATGTTCACGGCGTCTCGAGCTCCTCATTGGCATTTGGCGGCTATTGGAGTTCGATGGCGAACAGCTAGCATCGAGATAGAGCTACACTAGTGGTCCTGCTGGCCGGATGATGGCTGGAGAAGCTCGTGCAGGTGCTGTGGTTGGCGGCTGCACTTCGGTCGAAGGAGGAGAGAGAGAGAGAGCTGAGGGAGGAGGATAGAGGAGGAAGAAGAAGAAGAAGAATAGGGCCACGTGTGCCCTATATAATGGGCACTTTGCAATTTTTTCAGAATTATACTTTGACCCCTAACTTTTAAAATTTTTGCAATCTAATCCCTCCAAAAATTGCATTTAAGTCCATATTCCACTAAACTTTTACAATTAAATCCCTTAAATTTAATATTTCAAAAATTCATGAAGTTACCAATTTGTCCTTTGATAATTCGAGTTTTTACAATGCCCTTAAAATATGTTTACCTTCTCACTATCAGTGCTCAAGATAGATTGGCTTCTATTTCCCAG
The DNA here is from genome assembly GCA_002914845.1 of Trema orientale. Taxonomy (NCBI): domain Eukaryota; kingdom Viridiplantae; phylum Streptophyta; class Magnoliopsida; order Rosales; family Cannabaceae; genus Trema; species Trema orientale. Next base: position 126,566 of record JXTC01000322.1, on the reverse strand, counting down.
TCTACAATAATGAACTATGAGCAGCAAATGCACACCACGAAACTTTTTTGGTGAAGTGAACAAGAATCCGAACTCTATCTATTGAAACCTAGCTAGTTAGAACACTATAGGAGACAGAGAGAATTTCTTGTGAATTTCTTTCTTCTGTTTTGATTCTGCGTGTTCTAGATAGTAGAAAGCCAATTTATAGAGTGGAAGGAATTGTAAATGTAACAACCATCAATTTTGAATCTGTCTTGAGATTAATTATGTAACTCTAAAACATTATAGCCATTATGTAACAGCCACAGTTTTTTAAGCATAATCAGAATTATATAATTTTAGAATGATACAAGCGTTCTGTAACAACCATTGGTTTTAAGGAATAATCATACTACAAGTCTTTTAATTCTATAACTCAAGAAAAAATATATATATATAATAGGAGTTTCAAGAAAGACGTTTATCAAAATCCATGTTGTCTTGTGGTTACAACATTTGAACCTGCAAGACGACATGCTCGCATGTAAGTCTTTGAACTGACAATCCAAGATTTGCATCCGTCCATGTGAGCAGAAGAGAGAGCCTTTATGTTGTACATGCTTGCTAAAATCAAATGGATAATTATAAATAAACACGAAAAGTCTTTTTTTTTTTTTTTTCATGGTAGACAAGCAAAATAACAAAATTTCTTTTTATTTCTTAACTCTTTACATGCACTTTGAATATCAATTTTTTGTTCACCTAAGCATAATTTTGAATATATTAAAATATTATCTTGACATTGCATGAAGGAAAACACGAATCCATCTTGACCTAACACTAATTTTATGTGGGTCCCACTCAAAGTTGGGCCACAAAATAGTACCTCAAATGGTTATCCTAATCCTACTTTTCTGACTATCCCCCACAGGAATAACACTGACAAAGGAGATGAAAAGAAATGTTTTTGACTTGGTGATAAGGCTCAATAGTCGAAACTTGTATGAGATAAGTAGGTGTTTACCTTTGAACATTTCTTAGCTTTACCAGCTGATCAGTAGACACGATATTTTCAAACTGATTTATCGTTTATGTACATGATCACATATGTCACAGAAGAATTTTCTTGAAAAATTTAGTTCTCATTGTCATGTACATTTTGGCTATGATCATATGCATGATTCTGTAAAAGTTTCTGAAGAATTGAACCCCACATAATTTCCCTTAGAAATGCTCCCACTTCTCTCTTACATAGGTTGTCTCTTAATCAAGAGTAACCTGCATTAGTCTACTCGGATACCTAATGCAAAAGAATCATTGAAAACCTAACTTATCCTTTCCTTCAGAGGCATTATTATTTCTTCATAGGAATAGATAGAAAGGTAACCTTATAGTGATCTAGTTAAGTCATTACAATTAAGTTATCTCTTTGAATTTAAATCTTAGGATCTCTAGTCAAATAGGTTGGATTTCTGTTGTAGTGGCTTATTGTTTCATAGGCTTTAGTCCTATTCCTCTCGATGATATGCTAATTAACTTCTATTCAATCTTTTGGCTAGTCGATCTGTGATTTTATCCTTTATACCATAGTCGATAAAGATGACTACAGTTGAAAGTTGTCTTATGGTATTGTATCAATGGCGTTTATCTCTAGACTTACCATTATATATGATAGTCTATATCTTTCCACTTAAGATCCACTACCATAATAGATGCAAATTGTTGGTATAAGTTTCGGCCACATTGGAATATCCTCCAAGAGTTGGTGTAGCCATTTAGCCTCTTCACCAGACTTATTTAAAGTAATAAATTTAGATTCCATTATTGATCTGGCTATACATATCTGTTTGGAGGATTTCCATAGTATAGCTATACCTCCTAGTGTGAACACATATCTACTAGTAAACTTCGATCTTTTTTTTTTATTTTTTATTTTATTTTTTCTTTTGTTAGATATCCAATTTGCATCACTTTATCCTTTTAGAATAGCTGGATATTTGGTATAGTACAAACCATAGTTATGAGTAAATCGTAAGTATTTAAGTACTCCTAATATTTCTTTTTAGTGGTCAGCTCCAAGATTACTCAAGTATCTACTCAGTTTATTAATTATGTAAGCTATGTATAGTCTTGCAAAACTCATTAAATATGTAAAACTTCCTACCGTGTCTTGAATACTCTAGTAGACAGACACGATCACTTTTATGCTGGTTTTTATACATATATTGGAATTATATCAAATATATACGCATCAGAATAGATATTAAAAATTTTACATAAAATATACTTTCACAACTAGTGTATATATATATATATATATATATATAAGGATCTAGATGCTAATATATATCAATTCATGAGTTCATCAGGAAATACCTGGAATTGCTTTCCAATATTGAGCTCTTCAAGAATTCGTCTTTAAGACAATGAACTCCACAACCTTCAGGTCTTCTCTTCTATTTTCTAGAGTTTCCAAGCAAATTCAGTGTGTGGACACTTTTTTAGAATCCCATTGAGAGATGAACAGGAAGAACGAGAAGATGAACTTTCTTTTTCCTCTTGCTATGCCCGAAATTCTCTATTTTCACTCTCTAAATTTCTGTGTCATATACAAACTAATGGTATTCTGTGTAACACACTATTACTTGAGGTGATTCAATTAAAGAGAATAATTTTCTTTTGTATGAGAATGTATAGTAAACCCTAATGGGCCTATTGGACTTAATCGATAATCTTGTCAGGTCGAGACTATTATATAGGCTAAAAGAGGGACCTAATAGATCCAAATAGCCTAAACCCTAATAATATTAAATAAATATCATTATAGACTCTTATTCTTGTATGATATTTATTAAAAGACTATTAATATTAAGGACATTCCATATAAATGCCTAATACTATATTCTTAGACTAAATGCCATATGTTTTATGTGAAGTCCATTATTAACATAATTAACTAATATATTTAGCAGATACTATATTAATAGTAACTCCTAATATAATGTTGTACTAGAAAGGTGAAATTACTATATTACTTTTTTAGTATATACTTATCATTGAGATATCATTTTTAATCTATTGGTTATAATATGACTATTGTGTTTCATATTCGTAAAAATTTGAATTACAATTCAATGTCCATTAAAAATTTCAAAGTGACTTTATATACACAGTGTCAAAATTTGTAAGTTGTTGTTGACAATTCCAAAATATCTCCCAATAGTGGAGCTCGAACCATACTTTATAGGAACTAGTCCTTTAATAAGTTAAAAAGATATAACTAAAGAAAGCAATTCCAACAGACAGTTTGGATTAAGATAAACTACAATAATGCTAAGATAGTGATAATAAGATATTAAGTTATGATTTTTAACCTCAATATCTATATCACTGGTTCAATCTAATACATCTATAATGTACTTATGATATAATAGTATTTCTATCCAAAGTCATACACTTTGTTGATTAGATACTTCATCAATCCTGTTGATATCGCTAAATAAAATATTTCATCTTTAATAGTAGAATGTGAATGTTTCATTTAAATATGATAAAATAAAGAATAATGTCAGAATGTGAATATTTCATTTAAATATGATAAGATAAAGAATAATGTCTCCTACTAATGATCTCATCTTAGAATCATTTATTTATTTTACCATTATATCATGGAAACTTATTGGTATTTGTATAGTATAAAATCCAAAGTATCATAATATACATTAAATATAGATTTACACAATAAATAGAATATGGTATTTATTAGGAATAATATTACTTTTATACCTTGTATTTTGATACTTTGTTCAATTTGTACTTTGTATTTTGGTTATTATCAATATTGATCCTTAGATTTGAAATTTGTGATAAATTTATACCTTGACACTAATTTAGAGTAGTTAATTTACCAAGATGCTATTTAAAAAACTAAAAATAAACCATATAAAAACTAATCCGAGAATAAGATTATTAAATCATCTTGGTAAATTAACTGCTCTAAATTGGTGTCGTGATATAAATTTGTAACAGATTTCAAATTTAAAGGTCAATGTTGATAATAACTAAAACCAATTTGAATAAAGTGTCAAAATATAAGGTACAAAAGTGATATTATCTCGTATTAATTAATATTAAATAGACATCTTTATTGCATTATTCTAGGAAAGCAACTCTAAAATAAAACTGTTTTTTAGCTTTGTATCCACCAGTGTTTAAGTAATGAATGATTAATTCACTCACAAATCAATTATCATTCAGCTCAAATAGTTGTAAGTTCTCAAGCATTTATGTTAGTTTGATGTGCTTTTATAGTTCTTATGAATAAATGAGAATCAAGAAACATTAGTGATAAATGTGGATATTTCAACCATTTGAGATAAAATTTGAGTCCAATATGAATGCAACGCAATGAAAATCAGGCAAAATAGAGCTAAAACAAAGAAATAGCGTCCTCGGGAAGAAAAGCTGCCGTGCTGAATTCCAGATCCAAGAGCGCCGCGGTGCTTGAATAGTAGCGCCACAGCGCTGTCTAGAAATCAAACTTCTAGAGCCTAGAGTGCCGCGACGCTTGCCAGGGAGCACTGCGGCACTACACAGTGTCCAGAAGCACGTTTTTAGAGTCAATCTGGACCATTGATACCATCTGATCGAATGGTTGATATTCCACCCGGTTAAGGTCGTCTTGGAGGCCCTTAAATACATCCTTAAGCCTCCATTTGAAGTGTAGAGAGTTAGAAAGAAAATATAAGAAAGAGAGCTCAAAAATCTTAGAGAGGAATGAGCTTAGAGCAAAAATTGGAGAGGAAGCTTGAGAGAGTTGCTTGAAGAATTGAAGCTTGAAGTTCTACCTCTACAAAAGAGTTTTTCTCATCCTCTTTCTCACCCTAATCTCATTTAAATTTTTGTATTGTGCTTGATTTTTGAATATGTTTATATATATGAAATTCTTGTTGAGATTAATGTTAGATTCTCCTATGTTGAATTAAATGATATATGCTTGGGATTTGATGTAATTTAAATTTTGATTTTATGTCTTAATTTCTAATATGTTCTTTGATGTTGTTCTTGAATTTATTTATGCTATTCCATGCTTAATGCTTCTTAACAAATTAGCTACTAGTTGGATGATTTGGTTTCTAGAATTTGGCACATGAGAAAGGGAATTTTAGAAACAATTATAGGATAGTATAACCTAGGATTTTGTAGAGTTTGAGAGAACCTATAATTCCTTTGGAGCCATGATCAAAGAACCATTGAATATAATGAATTCTTAAATTCTAGGTTTGGAATAGAGATATTAGAACGGGGATTTAGGAATAATTTCACTCGGCACTCGAGAAAGGAAGTAGAAATATCTTTGGTTTCTTGGCTTATAAAATAGGAATAATTTATTTGAATGCAATTGGTGATGAAAAGACATAGTTGATAGTTAGGTAAATTTAATCCCCTAGTACATTTGTGCATAGAGTTTCCATATTTTATTTTTGTATTTATATTTATCTTTATATTTATTTAACTTATAAATTCATTTAGTTTTGTAGAAAAAAATAACATGCAATATATAAGGTTACAAACATTTAAAATAAACTTTTCAATAAATATAAAGTTAGGAAAAGTTTGTACCAAACAGAATTCAGTAGCAGTTCGGAATCACTGGTTACCGACGAGGCCTGTGTAGATCACAGTGTCCTTAAAACTGATTCGCTTCCTCCACTGGTATGCTTGAGGATTTTTTAGCAAGCGTCAGTTTCCCAGGATACAACGACGAAGAGTAGCAGGTGAAGCACCAACACCTCCACTCTACGAACTGGATTGCAATGAACTCCAACACCCTAAAAGATCTAACTACAAAATTTCTGAATTCTCTAAGAACTATAGCTAGAATAGCTGAAGAACTCAAGAACACTCGAAGAACAGAGAAATTAGAGAGAGCTAGACAGAAAACTATAGAGGAGCTTCGGTTGTGGTGTGTG
>JXTC01000322.1:90498-119365 GCA_002914845.1 Trema orientale | reverse complement strand
TCCCGTTGAGAGTAGTTGTCTAATGGTATTATGTCTACGATGTATATGTCTAGACTTACCATTATACATGTTACTCTGTGCCCTACCAATAGCTGGTTGACTATCGCAATGTATAGATATTGGTGGCACAGGCTTAGGCCAGTCTGGAATATCTTCTAAGAAATGGCGTAGCCATTCAGCCTCTTCACCACATTTATCTAGAGCTATAAACTCAGATTCCATCGTAGATCGGGCTATAACTGTTTGTTTTGAAGATTTCCAAGATACAGCTGCTCCTGCTAGTGTGAACACATATCCACTAGTAGACTTTGAGTCTTTTATATCAGATATCCAGTTTGCATCGCTGTATCCTTCTAAAACTGCAGGATATCTGTTATAATGTAGTCCATAGTTACGAGTAAATCGTAAGTACCTAAGTACTTTCACAATTCCTTTCCAATGCTCAGCACTTAGATTACTCGTATATCTACTCAGTCTGCTGACTGTGTAGGCTATATCTGGCCTTGTATAACTCATCAGGTACATTAGACTGCCAATCACTCTAGAGTATTCTACTTGAGAAATACTCTCACCTTTATTCTTATGAAGGTGTTGACTCATGTCTATCGGTGTTCTAGACACTCCAGAATCATCTTTGTTGAATTTTTTCAAAATTTTGTCCACATAGTGTGACTGATTAAGTATGAGTCCATCAGACGTCCTTGTAATTTTAATTCCCAAAATTACATCAGCTAGACCCATATCTTTCATGTCAAATTTGGAGTTCAACATATTCTTAGTAGATTTGACCATCCTGTCATTACTACCAACAATGAGCATGTCATCAACATATAGACACAAAATGACGTAGCCATTTTCAGTGTTTTTGACATAGATACATTTGTCACACTTATTGATTTTAAAACCATTAGCAAGCATTACTCTGTCAAACTTTTCATGCCATTGCTTTGGTGCTTGCTTCAAGCCATACAGAGACTTGACCAGTTTACAGACTTTATTTCCTTGTCCAGGAGCAACAAGACCTTCAGGTTGTTCCATATAGATTTCCTCATCTAGATCTCCATTAAGAAAGGTTGTTTTTTCATCCATTTGGTGTACTTTAAGATTCCGCAGAGCGGCAATCGCAAGTATCATCCTTATGGAATTTATTCTCGTCACAGGAGAATAAGTATCAAAGTAATCTAGGCCTTCTTTTTGCCTATAACCTTTGATAACTAATCTAGCCTTATATTTGTCAATTGTTCCATCTGCTTTTATTTTCCTTTTGAAAATCCATTTCGAACCAAGTGGCTTACATCCTGGAGGAAGATCCACTAGTTCCCATGTATGGTTTTGCAAGATGGAATCAATTTCGCTCTTAATGGCCTCTTTCCACAAAAGTCCCTCAACAGAGCTCACAGCTTCTTAGAAGCTTTGAGGTTCACTTTCCAACATGTAGACCAAAAAATCTAGACCAAAAGATTTTTCAGTTCTCGCTCTTTTACTGCGTCTAGGCTCATCTTCAACGACTTGTTCTTGGTCCTGGCTATCCTCAGTGATAGCCTCATAAGTTCGTTTAGATGTACCAGGTTCTTCCTTGGATTTGTACGGAAATTCATGTTCAAAAAACGATGCATTTCTCGATTCCATTATTGTATTCTTGTTTATGTCTGGGATTTGTGACTTATACACAAGAAACCGATAAGCACTACTATTATGTGCATAACCAATAAAAATGCAGTCTACTGTCTTTGGTCCTATTTTCACCTTTTTAGGTATAGGTACCAATACCTTAGCAAGACATCCCCATACTCGCAAGTATTTATAGGAAGGTTTTTTACCTTTTCACAATTCATAAGGTGTCTTTTCTTCTTTCTTGCGGGGTACCTTATTTAAAAGGTAATTAGCTGTTAAAACAGCTTCCGCCCACATGTTCTGAGGCAATCCAGAACTTAACAGTAATGCATTCATCATTTCTTTCAAGGTACGATTTTTCCTTTCAGCAATGCCATTTGACTGAGGTGAATAGGGCGGAGTGACCTCATGTATTATTCCGTGTTGTGCACAGAATTCACCAAAAGGTGATTCATACTCTCCACCACGGTCACTTCTAATCATCTTAATCTTCTTATTAAGTTGATTTTCAACCTCATTCTTATAAAGAATAAACTTCTCTATTGCTTCGTCCTTGGATTTAAGCAAATACACATAACAATATTTTGTGCTATCATCGACAAAAGTAATAAAATACTTATTGCCTCCCCTTGTTTGTACAAATTTTAAATCACAAATGTCACTGTGAATTAAATCAAGGGGTTCAGTATTTCTTTCAATGGTTTGAAAAGATGACCTTGTCAATTTTGCCTCAACACAAGTTTGACACTTATATTTTTTATCAATTTGGAAATCAGGAATATGATTCAAGTTAATTAATCTACATATAGTATCATAATTAACATGTCCTAATCTACCATGCCATAAAGTAGAGGACTCAATCATATAAGCAGAAGAACTAGCTTTATTGATATTGGGCTTTACAGTCATTACATTTAGTTTAAACATACCCCCACATTCATATCCCTTTCCCACAAATAGACCATTTTTTGGTCAGTACAAATTTATCTGACTCAAACACCATGCGGAATCCGTGCTTATTCAGAAGTGAACCAGACACAAGGTTCTTACGGATATCCGGTACATACATTACATTGTTCAAAGTCAGTTCCTTCCCAGAGGTCATCTTTAGCACCACTTTGCCCAGACCTTGTACTTCAGAGGTGGCAGAATTACCCATGAAGAGCTTCTCCCCATTCTCTACTGGTTCAAAGGTTGTGAACAGGCCCTTGTCAGAACAAACATGTCTTGATGCTCCAGTGTCAATCCACCATTCCCTTGGATTGGACCCAACAAGGTTGACTTCAGAAACGACTGCAAACAGACTTATGTCTTCTACATCTTTTGTGATGCCATCCACCAGGTTGGCTTCATTCTTCTTCTTCTTTGGAAGTCGGCAATCTGATGCCCTGTGACCCATCTTGTCACAGTTAAAGCACTTTCCTTGGAATTTTTGCTTCTTGCCCACTCCACCTTTAGGTCCTAGCTTGGACCCTTTCTTTGGCTTGTTCTTCTTAGCCTTGGAGCTTTGATCATGCTCCACAACATTTGCCTTTGCCCCAGACGTACTAGACGTGGCTCCTGTCTTTTCAGCACGTCTGTTATCTTCTTCAATGCGGAGCCTAATCACAAGGTCTTCAAGGCTCATGGCCTTTCGCTTGTGCTTTAGGTAGCTTTTGAAATCCTTCCATGAAGGAGGTAGCTTCTCAATAATAGTAGCTACTTGGAAGGGTTCACACAGTGCCATCCCCTCTGCCTGAATCTCATGGAGAATCAACTGAAACTCCTGAACTTGACTGATTACAGTTTTTGAATCGACCATTTTATAATCGAGGAAGCGTCCCACCACAAATTTCTTGGAACCAGCATCCTCAGTTGTATATTTATGGTCTAGCGACTCCCACAGCTCCTTTGCCGTTTTCTTATTACGATATACACTATACAATGAATCGGTCAAACTATTCATTACATAGTTCCGGCATAGGTAGTTATATTGTTTCCAAGCATCCACCGCAGCAAGAACTTGAAAATCTTGCTCCTCTTCTCTGACTTTTGGAGCCTCTTCAGTCAAGAACCTCGCAAGGTTCAATGTGGTCAGATAAAACAGCATTTTTTGCTGCCACATTTTGAAGTTCAACCCATTGAACTTCTCAGGCTTCTCTCCATGGTGCGCTGCTGGTACCATTTGAGTCATAAGAGGATTTGGCACTCGAGCCACAGTAGGGACTGGCACTGCCGCTGCAGATGCCACAGCAGGCTGTTGAGAACTAGCCATGTTCTCGGCATTGACAATATCAGCATTGTTGTTCGCCATCTCTGAAATTAATCAATCAAAGATTATTAATTTCAGTACAAATTTGTTCCCAGGAAAGGCCGGAGGGTTCACAAACAGGTCCCACTTAAAATCCCGCCTCCTAGACAGAATTTCAAAGAAATTCCCAGGAAAGATGTGGAGGGGTCACAGTTGCTTCCTCTTCAAACCCGGTCTCCTTAGACAGAACACAAAATCTCCTCCACAAATATTCCACACCAAGAATGATAATAATAGCAAAGCAACAGAATAATATATATATTCAAACAGCTAGAATTATATATATTGCAAACAAGAGCATAAAGAATTTAATAAAATAAATTCTAACATGCAACCTAGCATAAAGAATTTAATAAATTCTAACATGCAACCTAGCATAAAGAATTTAATAAAATAAATTCTAACATGCAACCTAACATAAAGAATTTAATAAATTCTAACATGCAACCTAGCATAAAGAATTTAATAAAATAAATTCTAACATGCAACCTAATATAAACCTTATATAAAGCCGATTCAGTTTTAAGATTGTAGGAAAAAATAACATGCAATATATAAGGTTACAAATATTTATAATAAACTTTTCAATAAATATAAAGTTAGGAAAAGTTTGTACCAAATAGAATTCAGTAGCAGTTCGGAATCACTGGTTACCGACGAGGCCTGTGTAGATCACAGTGTCCTTAAAACTGATTCGCTTCCTCCACTGGTATGCTTGAGGATTTTTTAGCAAACGTCAGTTTCCCAGGATACAACGACGAAGAGTAGCAGGTGAAGCACCAACACCTCCACTCTACGAACTGGATTGCAATGAACTCCAACACCCTAAAAGATCTAACTATGAAATTTCTGAATTCTCTAAAAACTATAGCTAGAATAGCTGAAGAACTCAAGAATACTCGAAGAACAGAGAAATTAGAGAGAGCTAGACAGAAAACTATAGAGGAGCTTCGGTTGTGGTGTGTGGAAATGAGGAGGAGAAGCTCTCCTTTTATAGCTTCCAAGGGGGGGACCTGTTAGCAAACCAGACAACTTATCCATTAAACTCTAAACGTTTTTAGCCATAAACATGGCTGTTACAAACGTTTTTTCCTTAGTCATTAACAGCTATAAAATGTCACATTCATGCTTTGGCGTTTTGGAGCCAAAACGTTTTTCCTGGTTTAATGGCTTGGCAGCTACATTTTTGAAGAAGCAAAAATGTCAAAAAAGAAGGAAAATTGTACTGGGCCGCAACAAAAGGTTGGGCTTACTATGGTCCAAGTTTCGGCCCGGCATTCGTGTCCGCAGGTGCAGGCACACACGAGCCGATACAAATTCAGGCCCAAGCCCGAAGATTTGCACCCCCCCCTGCGCGCGCCTGAGAGAGCATCTGTGGTAGTTATTCTTACCACCATCACAAAACAAGGTTCTTTATAAACCACTTGAACCAAACATTTCCCACCAATGTGGGACTCTCACTTTTCCTTTCATTTTTTCCATTTCAATGGTGCACTTTTGAGCAACAATTTCTCATTCATCCGTGCACCATTTTGAGCTTGTGAATATACGAAATCTATGTACTCGCGGAGGAGAACAAGAATTCACCAAGACCTTTCATCAACAAGATGTGGGTCCCACTCAATTTTTAGCTTCAAAATGGCTCATGAAAATGGGTTCTAATACACACAATTGGACTTTATAATGTACATGGGCTTCCAAGCCCAAGATAAGCCCAATATATATTAATCCATTTTTCAGCCCAATACATATTAATCCATTTTCCAACAAGTTTGGTTGCCTAGATAAAGTTAGGTCATGATAATTTCGGTAATTAATAATAATTTAACACCCTTTTTCTCGTGGGATCGACAACTCTATACTTATCACTTCATTACTTGTTTACGACCCGTTCACTTGTGGTTATTTTATATATGTGCAATATAAAGTAACAAGTTTTGGCGCCGTTGCCAGGGAATTGGTATTTTAGATTGTTGTTGATATCTAGAGTAAGTTACTTGATTTTGATTTAGGCGTTTATTTTTATTTTTAATATTTATTTTTAAATATTTGTTTTGCGAGGTACTTAGAGATATTAGATCAACAAGTCCTCTTGTGGTTTGCTCAACGCGACTCGGAGCTATTTTATTGTGTATGGTGGAGATATAAGGATTTGCTCCCACTATGCCTGGATCATGGTTTATCTCCGAAGTATTAAATACAAAATTTCCTCAACAATCTTTGACCTAAAACAAGAATGTGGGTAGAAAGAGGAAATCGTACCACCTCTATCTACCAAGAATCCATTGATGAAGCTTATTTGTTGTTGGAAGACATGGCAGACTTCGATTATTGGAGTTGGAATTATCTACCAAGCCACCTCGATTTGACTATTTGATACTTAGCATTGAATTAGAAATTAATTCTCGTGGGTTCGACACTCCACTTCTATATCTATTTTACTTATGACCGTGTGCACTTGTACGAGACTGTGTGATTTTATAGTTGCATATTCCAACTAACAAGTTTTTGGCGTCATTGCCGAGGATTGAAGCTCTATTTCTTTGCTAATATTAATACCAATCAATTCTAATTTTACTTCAAACTTTTCTTTTCTTTTCTTTTTTCGACTTATTTTGTTTTTGTTTGTAAGGTTCATCATGCTAGCTAAAGCAAAATTTCACCAAAGCCCCACAGAATTTTTACAATTTGGCTTGGAACCTTTACACTGGCTTAGGAAAGATTCAAGATAAGGCTTAGTAGAGAACCTGACCACGAATTGCCCAATTGGTACCAACTCCAACTGTTTATGAAATGTTTGAATAGTATAAGTTGGAGTTGGGTTGAAGATAGATATGGCTTCCCAATTTGTGAAGAGAGATCCGAAGATGAAGCCTATCAAATGATGGAGAACATGGCAAAGTTAGACTTCGAATGTTTCTATTTTGAAGAGTCTTCAAGGAAACTTGAAGAAGAAGAACCGAGGACGTGTTGGTGGATGAGGAAGTCCAAGAGACCAATGATTTGACCGCATCATTGGTCTACACAAGTATGCCATCGATGGAGTCTTGTTTGCCATTAGAGCCACCATCTCAACACTACACTCTCTACAAGGTTAAACTGAAGGTAAAGTTTCCTATTGAAGCCAATCATTTAAAATCAAGCTACTTTGGATTTATAAGCGATAGTTCTCTACATTCGGTCAAGCTTAAGGACCATTACAACAAAGACCCATTCATGGTGGTGTATGCCATACTTTATGGGTGACAACCGCTCTTTGATGAGCATTCATTTGTGTCAAGCCGAAGACGATAACTCAAGCGCTTTTTGGGAGGCAACTCAAGTATTTACATTTTCATGTTCGTGTGTTATTTTTTTTATTTTTGTGTTTTAGGCAATATTTGGACCGTTTGAGCCGTTTAAGCTAATCATGATATATTTTATCCCTAGTACACTCATTTTGAGCTTTGTAAAGCCTTTTCTTTTTCAACCACACACATATTAGCTTAACCTAAAATAATGTCATTCAACTTTTACTCTTTAAGCATATTGATTGTTCCTACTGAATTATTTTGAGCTATACTCTATTATGGGAGGTTGGGTGGAGTAAGATTGAAAAAAATACAAAAACAAAAACAAAAAACAAAAAAAAAAGAGAGTTACACACTTGTTCATGAAAGAAAGAAATAAGTTGGGGGTGTGCAACTCAATAACAAAAAAAAAAAAAGAAGAAAAAAAAAGAATAAGTGTCTGGCTATGTGTTGATGGAAGAAAAAGAAATTTTGATTTTATTGGCTTGTTACTTGATGTGTAAAAGAATAGCTCAAAATAAGTCCTAGAGTTAATGTGCTTAAGGATGATTTGAGCTTACATTATCCAAAATATCATACCTTTACCTAAGTCCACATTAAAACCTTAATGAAGACCTTTTGATCCTTGGTGTTGTGTTTGTCTACATTAGTGAAGATCGATTTGAAAATCAAATTTATGGAACTTCATTGTTACCTTTGAGATTTTGGGCTTAGTATATGTTTACATAAACTTATCCGGATTACACAAAACGATCGGAGAAAGATATGTGTACACACACATGTGAAATTCGATTAGAAATGGGACAAGGAGTTATTTTTAATACCTAGCCAATATTTGTACTTTTCTTTAAGTTATGTTATTATCTGAGTATTGAGGAACCAATTGGAAATTATCAGTGTCAGTACATTACCTCTTGTGTGTTTTTATGTGTTTTTCTTTTTTTTTTTGCTCGAGGACTAGAAAAATCTTAAGTTTGAGGGTGTGTTAACTCGATAAACTTGGAGTTATCTAGTACTAATTTACCTTAAGTTTTGCTATGTTCTTGTTTATATTAAGTTATTTAAGGTGTTTTCTTGTTGTTTTGATGCTTTGTATGTTTATGTATATAGGAGAATAAATTAAGGGTATTTGATGTGAATTAAGGTGAATTTGTACCTCCCAAATGGGTTTTTTAGACCATTGGATCGAAATTAAATCCAATACGGTCGTAACGCAATGAAAATGATGTAATTCAGAGCTCAAATGAAGAAATGGTGCACCTGGGAAGCCGAGGCACCAAACCAGTAGAAAGTGGCGCTGCAGTGCTAAAAGTGGCACCGTAGCACCAACTCTCAGGAAGTTTTGGCGTCGCAGTGCCAAAAATGATGCCGCGGCATCACCTCCTGCATCCTGAGTCAATAATTAACGGCCGAGATCAATTTTTTGATGATCCAAAGGTCTAGATTCGGCCTGCCCTAGGTTTACACGAGCCATCTCCTAAAAACCCAATCTTTGGGGTTGAAAGGGGCATGTTGGGATAGAGAGAAACAGAGGGAGGCAGCCATGGAAGGAGATGAAGAAGAGGAAGAAGAAGATGAATACAAGCTCCAATCCTCCATTTCATGATTTTCTCCACAACATCAATACCACCCTTTGTTCATACTATCTTTTCTTCATTTTCTTATGAGTTTTGCTTTGTATTTTTCATATTTAGAGAGTGATATCTGAGACATCCTCCGATTCCACACACACACGTATGAATATTTTTATAAGTATTTAGTTAAATCGGGAAACGCTACTCTACTTAGAACTGATAAAACAAGGGAAAATTAAAACTTTGACTTTCTAGAGAGAGAAAGAAAAACTCCACTCATTTTTACATATAGTATAATTTATACATATATACATACTCCCAAAGTGGACCTCTCATAAAAATATACATAATGTACACACACTCAAAATAGATACAAAATTCTCAGTCAGGAAATCACAGCGTCAAAATGCTCATATACACAAGCCGCGGTTGGAAAGTCGGCGCTCCTCCTCTAAACTCACATATGAGCAGTATCATCTGCAATGTAAGAATGTTAGTGAGTATAAAACTCAGTAAGTGACGAGTGCAAATGCAACGTGTATATTCTAGAAAATAGATAATGGTATGATTGGGATCCCTGTGTATTTTGTATTGCCTGACAAGACCGTGAATCGCATACTGAGCCACTTAGATAACTAATAACTAATCATAAGCCGTCGTATGGAGGTCTAGAGTCTCAAATATATTTCAAACCCCTCTGTGTACTGCAGAGGTCCTCCCTATACCACTATCAGAGTATTCCCGAAAGAACTAAATATTGACCCAAAGGAACCTAATAATATTCCCGAAGGAACCAGATAATGTTCCCGAAGGAACCAGATAATTGGGTGCTGGCCCGCCACACCCTATTCACTAATACTCGTCAGGCAATATAAATACACCACATGTTCATGCCTCATGTATGTTGGAATAACATATTTAGATATTTATACTTTAGGCATAACAGAATAACAAATACAACTTTTCATATAATTCAAGGATTCCACAAGTTCACAGAATAAGTAATTTCTTACATTGCAGGTGTAACGTTACTTACCTCAAATAACGTAGAAATTTTGTAGTGAAAGGAGATGATATCCTCAGCATGGAAATTATGCTATACCCCTGAAATATATATTCTACTGTCACACTAAACGCGAAATAACTAGGAATGTATTCTCAGTAATTTATCTTACTTTACAAAACATCTTGGCTAACTAAACTGATATCTTAATCCTTCCTAAACTCTAATTTCTCTCTAGTTTCTTGGATGACATAGAAGGATTTTGTTATAAAGTAAAATGGATAGCAAAACTCTTAAAATCAAATAGTACTCTGAATTTAAAATTTAACATTCTTTAACCCCTGATAGTAATAAAATTCAATAGAACGAAAAAGCAAAGTAAATTTTACATATAAACTCTATATGTAGTTTTAAGAGTCCAAATAATTAAGTCTTAGTTTCGTGTCTTGAAAAAAAAATATATATCTTTAGCACTTAAATCAATCATGCCATCACCTCACCCTTTCAATAAATTAATTAGACCTGAAACATATATATAGTGCTAGGAAAGTACTAAGATGCGTGATATATATATATAAGCTACAAAAATCATAAAGTCTTAGTTTCGTGTCTTAGAAAAACAAGTCTCTTTAGCACTTAAATCAATCAAGCTATCACCTCACTCTTTCAATAAATTAATTAGACCTGAATATATATAATTTGCTAAGAAAGTCACTAAGATTCGTGATGTATATATATAAGCTATAAAAATCAATGACCCACTTACCTTGATATCAAAACTGGCTTTCTCTTCTTGAGTTCTAACTTAGAGTATATAACTAACTTAGTGGGAGAGATGGTAAAGTTTGGAGAAGCTGATTCACTTTAAGTACGGGTATATATATATGAAGAAAGAAAAATTTCTATCGTGCCAACCAAGATTAAAAGAAAGACAATAATTTGTTTCTTGCTAACCGCCACAAATAGGAACTCATGGTCATATATATCTTTGACCCTGATCTTTCTAGATTAACTTGTTTTGTAATAAATAAACTTATAAACCCATAGTCTTATAATTTGTGTAAAACGTTTTTTTTTTCTCTTTTTTTTTTAACACTCATCAAGACTCTTATAAGCAAATAATTTTAATACAAAAATAAATTTCAAAATCTAGAATGCCACAAGATGCTCTAGATACAACTTGTTGAGGAAATCATGTACTTTCACTGATTAGAGTATCACAAATTTTAATTTTAGCAATTTAGAGATTAATAGAAATAAATAATATACTAAAATAAATACTCAAAATTAACTGCACATAAATGCATTAATGTAAAGAAAGAAGAAAAAAAAAATGCAATTATGTTAATAAAATAACCAAAATTTTAAAGTAAAATCTTCACAGTTATATGTGTATAAATGACATAAATGAATAATGTAATGTCATATTATTATTGGCTATTTTGCTATGTGAGAAATTGGGTGTCACATTGAATTTAAGGATATCACAATATCTTTGAGAGAAAATCTTTGAGGGAGGGTTCAAATATTTACTTTTTCATGTTCGTGTAGTTTTTTTCCATGTTCGTGTTTTGTGCAATCCAAGAGTTGGTACCACTTCAAAGAAATCAGGCTTCATGTCTATGTGCTAACGAGAGGAGTATCCCTAAACTCATTCTTTTGTTCTTCAATTTTCTAATATTTTCCATGCTAAGTTTTGGGGAGGGAGTAAACCTTGTTGGATTGTGTTTGTGTTTTTTATTTATTGTTGTTTGTTTATTTTCCATGTTGTGTGGTTGTGTATTTGAATAAGTAGAGGTATTTTGTACTTTCTTTGGTGATTACCTAGTTCCAATGATAAGAATCTTGAGTGAATAGGTGCATAACTTGTTAAACAAATGTGGATATTAGTTTAGTCTTATGGATAATTCTTGAATTAGTTCCATTTTGATTGTGAAAGTTTATATTTGAGCACAATGCCATTATTTTTGATTTATTAGTGAATCTAGAGAATGTTTATATGAACGTGATATTTTTATAATTTCATAAACGCTAGGATTTTCTTGATAATCTATTGAGGCGAAATCCTACATAACATTTCACCAAGGAAAGGATTTAAGCAATCTTTGGACCGTTTGAGCCATTCAAGCTAACCATGATATATTTTATCCCTAGTACTTTCATTTTTAGCCTTGTGAAGCCTTTTCTTTTTCAACCACACATATATTAGCTTAACCTAAAATAATATCATTCAACTTTTACTCCTTGAGTATATTGATTGTTCTTATTGAATTATTTTGAGCTATACTATGTTATGGGAGGTTGGGTGGAGTAAGATTGGAAAAAAAAAAAAAACAAAAACAAAAAACCAAAAAAAAAAAGAGAGAGTTACACGCTTGTTCATGAAAGAAAGAAATATGTTTGGGGGTGTGCAACTCAACAACAGAAAAAAGAGGAAAAAAAGAATAAGTATTTGGCTATATGTTGATGGAAAAAAAAGAAATTTTGATTTTATTGGCATGTTACTTGATGTGTAAAAGAATAAATCTATATAAGTCCTAGAGTTAATGTGCTTAAGGATGGTTTGAACTTACATTATCCAAAATATCATATCTTTACATAAGCCCACATTATAACCTTAATGAAGACCTTTTAATCCTTGGTGTGCCCATATTACAACCTTAATGAAGACCTTTTAATCCTTGGTGTTGTGTTTATCTATATTAGTAAAGATGGATTTGAAAAGTAAACTTATGGAACTTAATTGTTACCTTTGAGATTTTGGGCTTAATATATGTTTGCATAAATTTATCCGAATTTCGCACAATGATCGAAGAAAGATATGTGTACACACACATGAGAAATTCGATTAGAAATGGGACGTGGAGTTATTTTTAATACCTGGCCAATATCTGTACGTTTCATTATGTTATGTTATTATATGAGTACTGAGGAACCAATTGCAAATTATCAGTGTCAGTATATTACTTCTTGTGTGTTTTTATGTGTGTTTCTTTTTCTTCTGCTCGAGGACTAGAAAAATCTTAAGATTGAGGGTGTGTTAACTCCATAAAATTGGAGTTATCTAGTACTAATTTGCCTTAAGTTTTGCTATATTCTTCTTTATATTAAATTATTTCAAGTGTTTTTCTTGTTGTGTTGATGTTTTGTGTATTTATGTATATAGAAAAATAAATTAAGGGTATTTGTTGTGAATTAAGGTAAATTTGTACCTCCTAAATGGGTTTTTCAGAACATTGGATCGAAGTTGAATCCAATACAGTTGTAACGCAATGAAAATGGTGCAATTCAGAGCTCAAATGGAGAAATGGCGCACCTCGGAAGCCGAGGTGCCAAACCAGTAGAAAAGTGGTGCTACAGCACTAAAAGTGGCACTGTAGTGCCAACTCTCAGGAAGTTTTGGTACTGCAGTGCCAAAACTGGCACCGCAGCATCACCTCCTGCATTCTGAGTCAATAATTAACGGCTGAAATCAATTTTTTTACGATCCAAAGGTCTAGATTCGGCCTGCCCTAGGTTTGCATGAGCCACCTCCTAAAAACCCAATCTTTGGGGTTGAAAAGAGCATGCTGGGATAGAGAGAAACAGAGGGAGGCAGCCATGGAAGGCGAGGAAGAAGAGGAAGAAGAAGATGAATACAAGCTCCAATCCTCCATTTCTTGATTTTCTCCACAACATCACCACCACCCTTTGTTCGTACTTTATTTTCTTCATTTTCTTATGAGTTTGGCTTTGTATTTTTCATATTTAGAGAGTGATATTTTTGAGAGCAAATCTTTGAAGGAGGGTTCAAGAGAGAGAAAACTAAGTTTGGAGGAGGAGATTGACAACCTCCATAAACACCTTCAAGCTCTTTAAAGAGGGAGAATTCTAAAACTCTTTTCTATTTGATATTTTGTATTTCTTGAATTCATTATATTAAAATCTTATTGTTCTCAATTAATATTATGAACTAAATGTTTCTTTGTCTAGTTTTACTATGTGAACCAATCTAGTATCTTGTGTTTATTTATTTCTCTCCTCTTTATTAATCTAATCCATTGTTGAGTTATTTACTTTACCTTATGCTTATTGCTTCTATTTAATTGATCACTAAAAAGATTGTTGAGTGAAACCTTTATGAACTTGCGAAGGAGAATTTAGGTTTAGACATAGGTAGAATAACATAAGATCACCTAATGTGGGGTGAGTTTGCATAGGATAAGAATATACCTATGTGACTCGTGCAACCTTTGTGTGAGAATAACTAAACTTCATGAATCTAGTCAATTTATATTAGGAGTAACATAATTGCTTGTTTTGGTATTTTCACTTATGACATGGAAAGGAGTTTATGAATACATTTAAATTCTCGGTTGACAACTTTAGTGGATTAATTAATGTAAGAGGGAAGTTGGGAGATTGTGTGTTTAAAGGAAGGTTGGGGAATTAGTAAACTTAGATATTTTTCTTATTACTTACTTTTATTTATTTTATATAATAGTTTAGTTTTCTTTAATTTATTTCTCAAAAATCCATATTTTTGTTGTTTGGATAAAGTTAGGATTGAGATAATTTTGATACTTGGTATTGAATTAGAAATCAATTCTCGTGGGTTCGACACTCTACTTCCATATCTATATTACTCTTGACCATGTATACTTGCACGGGAGTGTGTGATTTTATAATTGCATATTCCAAACTAACAGGTTTTTGGCGCCGTTGCCAGGGATTGACGCTCTATTTTTTTGTTAATATTAATACCAATCAATTTTAATTTTACTTCAAACTTTTCTTTTCTTTTCTTTTTTTGACATTTTTTTTTGTTTGTGACGTTCATCATTCTAGCTAAAGCAAAATTTCACCAAAACCTAACAAAATTTTCTCAATTTGGCTTGGAAACTTTACACGTGGCTTAGGAAAGATTCAAGATAAGGTTTAGTAGAGAACCTGACCACGAATTACTTAAGTGGTACCAACTCCAACTGTTTATGAAAGGTTTGAATCCTATAAGTAGGAGTTGGGTTGAAGATAGATATAGCTTCCTAATTTGTGAAGAGAGGCCCGAAGATGAAGCCTATCAAATGATGGAGGATATGGCAAAGTTTGATTTCAAATGTTTCTATTTTGAAGAGTCTTCAAGGGAACTTGGAGAAGAAGAACTACAGGACATGTTGGTGGATGAGGAAGTCCAAGAGACCAATGATTTGGCTGCATCATTGGTCTACATAAGTATACCACTGATGAAGTCTTATTTGCTATTAGAGCTACCATCTCAACACTACACTCTCTACAAGCTTGAACCGAAGGTAAAGTTTCCTTTTGAAGCCGATCATGTAAAATCAAGCCACTTTGAATTTATGAATGATAGTTCTCTACACTCGATCAAGCTTAAGGACCATTGCAACAAAGACCCATTTGTGGTGGTGTATGCCACATTTTTTGGGTGACAACCGCTCTTTGATGAGCATTCACTTGTGTCAAGCCGAAGATGATAACTCAAGCGCTTCTTGGGAGGCAACCTATGTATTTACTTTTTCATGTTCGTGTATTATTTTTTCCATGTTCATGTTTTTTGCAATCCAAGAGTTGGTACCACTTCAAAGAAATCAAGCTTCATGGCTATGTGCCAATGAGAGGAGTATCCCTAAACTCATTCTTTTATTCTTCAATTTTCCAATATTTTCCATGCTAAGTTTGGGAGAGGGAGTAAATCTTGTTAGATTGTGCTTGTGTTTATTTGTTTGTTGTCGTTTGTTTATTTTTCTTATTGTGCGATTATGTGTTTGAATAAGTAGAGGTATTTTGTACTTTCTTTGATAATTACCTAGTTCCAATGATAAGAACCTTGTGTGAATTAGTGCATAATTTGTTAAAAAAATGTGGATATTGGTTTAGTCTTATGGATAATTCTTGAGTTAGTTCCATTTTGATTATGAAAGTCTATATTTAAGCACAATCCCTTTATCTTTGGTTTGTTAGCGAATCTAGAGAATGTTTATATGAATGTGATATTTTCATAATCTCATAAGTTCTAGAATTTTCTTGATAATCTATTGAGGCGAAATCCTAGATAACATTTCACCAAGGAAAGCATTTAGGTAATCTTTAGACTGTTTGAGCCTTTCAAGCTAACCATGATATATTTTATTCCTAGTACACCCATTTGAAGCCTAGTAAAGCCTTTTCTTTTTCAACCAGACACATATTAGCTTAACCTAAAATAATATTATTCAACCTTTACTCCTTGAGCATATTGATTGTTCTCACTGAATTATTTTGAGCTATACTATGTTATAGATGGTTGGATGGAGTGAGATTGTGAAAAAAAAAAAAACAAAAAAAGAGAGAGTTACACACTTGTTCATGAAAGAAAGAAATAAGTTTGGGGGTGTCCAACTTATCAAAAAAAAAAAAAAGAGAAAAAAAAGAATAAGTGTTTGGCTATGTGTTGATGGAAGAAAAAAAAATTTTGATTTTATTGACGTGTTACTTGGTGTGTGAAAGAATAGCTCTATATGCGTCCTAGAATTAATATGCTTAAGATTGATTTGAGCTTACATTATCCAAAATATCGTGCCTTTACCTAAACCCACATTACAACCTTAATGAAGACTTTTTGATCTTTTGTATTGTGTTTATCTACATTAGTGGAGATGGATTTGAAAAGCTGTGATGCCCAGGATTCTCACGTGCATAATAAGCCAATAATAAACATACTCATATTGCATAATAGACATATCAAGTAACTAGTATCAATCTTATGGTAAATTACTCATTCTAATTGTTAAATGCTTGTACTAATGTGAAGTACTCCCATATAGTGTAAAGGCTCAGTACCCTCAGAGAGAGAGCTTGGTGTGTGAAAGGAACAAAGAATACATTTATGAATAGTAATACTATATGCACATGCATTAAAATCATGTCTGTTGATAACTTGGTCAAATAGTAGTTTTTCGGTAAAACGCATTTTTCACGCTTTTCAAGACCAAATACGCTATACGTTTAACACGTCAAATCACTTTTATTTAATATTTAGAACTCATTTCTAGCATTTTCAAAAATATTGATTCTAGGTAAGCACGAGACAATCACTGTACTGAACTATGTTTAATTGTACTAAGCTAGCTTATATTCAGCTTAATCGCGTAATGTCATCTTTGTGCCTTCTAATAATTAGGCATTGATACTTTGTTTGCATTATTAATTGGAGTCTAATTGACTTATTTTTATGTTTAATGATTAGTTATGGGGCTAGGTTCCACCAGATTACAATAAGATTGGCCATATAGGATCATAAGTCAAAGTATGACTAGATTTCACTTTCTAAGCTAAGTTTCACCATTTTGGTCTACACTTGGGTGTATAGGATGGACCAGCAACGTGGTGAGTATGCTAAGGATGTTTTAGAGCTGGTCATATGGAAAGTAAGGTGCAAAATTCTCAAAATACCTCTTAGAACTTAAGTTATGCTATTTCTTAGTCATTAAGTATCACTTTTGGACCAAATCTGGTCATTTTCTTCTCCTTTCCCTCCGGCCACGACCTGAAACTCTCCTACTCATTTTTAGACTTCTCTCAACTCCCCTTAACTATTTCCAAGTGTTTCCAAGTGGTAGAACTCAATTTGGAGCTCAAGAAAGCAAGATAGGTCCAAACTAGTCGTAATTCTACTAGTTCTCCTTCCTAGGTTTTATTTTCTTATTTCAATTATCCATTTGATACCACTTAAATAATGATTCCTTTAGGTCCTCTTGATTCCTAAGATTAATTTCAAAGCCTTGGAAATTAGTTTTGTGGATGTGGAAGGCAAGAGCTTCAACAAAAGTTCAAACTAGTTAAGGTGAGCTTTTGTGGAATTTAGAATTGGTAATTTGTTTCTATTACTTTAGCTCTTAAATCAAAGCTTTTATTTGATGAATAAAGGTCCTAGGAAACCATATATATGGCTTGAAATATAGAATTTAAGTGGAGGATTAAAGTTAGACTTAAAACCCCAAAGTTTGCTATTTGTAGATTCAAGTGTTTTTATTGTTGGAATAAGTTGTCTACACTTGTAATTTGAATGTATAAGACATTGATCATTTTATGTAGATTACATCTATTTAATGGCTAGTTGTGATGATATATAAGTGTAACAGTAGTTTTAAACTTTGTTTAAACTAAATGGAATTCAAGTACACTTAGGTTATTCTAAATGATCCTCTTTGAGGTGTATATGTGGGAATTGACTTGTGGATTGTTATTGCAGGTCTTAAACCATGATTTAAAAGATATGGGAATATCCTAGAAATAGGGGAGGTACTGTCCAAATATTTTTAAAATCAAATAGTACCATTTAGAAGCAAATGGACCAGTTTTTATGGAAGTATGTGCCATTTTGGTTTATTTTGTGATTAGATTTTCTGATTTTGTGAAAGTTGTGATTTCAGTCTTGTGGTCTTTTTCTTTAAGAATTTTACATTGTAGTGATCATTCTAGTAATAAAATTGATATCAGGTCTCCCGCACACCTTGCCACAGAGTACATTGACCCTTTTCACTGTCTTTTCTGTTAGACACAAGGCAAATAAAGATTTATTTTAACTGCATTACAAGAATAATAGTAGATACAAGATGTTTTCCTACATGCTTATGTGTATTATTTCAATTATATGTTATTTATATTGTTGTTGTAAAGTTTACTGAAATATAAGCATGGCATGATCATTTAAGTATGATTTTCAAGGAAGTAAACTTTTCCACGCATTGGATTTAAAGTAGTACAATTGTGCTGATTTTATGAGATATGTTTTAAGTACATTGTTTAGTTTGTCTGCATTGGGTAAGTATAGTTTGCACAGGCATCCTTTCCGCATAGGTGAGAAGGGCTTACTGACTGCTGGGACTGAGCATTGTACTATGAGATTTATTAGGTGCATTACTTAGTCAGTCTGCATTGGGTAGGTATGGTTCACATTGGCTATGTGTTTCCTTCCCGTATAGGTGGACACGGCCTACCGACTGCCGCGACTTTGTGGTGTACTCAAGGGCTCTATAAAGAAATGTTTTCTAAGCAAAGTGCATTAAAATGAAAGGTTATGAAAGAAAGAGTTCAATGGGAATTTCAATAAAGTTTATGTATGAAACACGTTCACGAGCATGCATGATCTTCACTTACTGAGCATTAGCTCATTTAGTTCCTGTGGTATAGGTAAGGAGATATATGATGTTTAGAGTTACTGGTTGGCTAGTACACTTTCTTGTTGCCATGATCATACAATGTAGACGAGGTTGACTTGTGGGCGATGTCTTTGTCTTTTAATATTTTGATAGGCTGTAAATATTACTGCGGATGGCGAGATAAACGAATATTTTTTGTTGTACATTTTTTAAAGAAACTTTCAGAAAGTAACGCCACGCAGCTTCTTTTATTTTACAGTTTGAAAAGTTTAAATTTGGCCCACTTTTTTGCAAAAAACTGAAAATATGATTTAAGAAAGAGTAATACTTCCTAATTTGACCTATATAGTCATATAGATAAGTTAGGAGGTGTTACAAAAGCAAACTTATGGAACTTGATTATTATCTTTGAGATTTTGTGTTTAATATATGTTTGCATAAACTTATCCAGATTTCACACAATGATCGTTGAAAAAAATGTGTGTACACACATAAGCAATTCGATTTGAAATAGGACGTACTCTTGAGTTATTTTTAATACCTAGCTAATATTTGTACTTTTTTTAAAGTTATGTTATTATATGAGTATTGAAGAACTAATTGAAAATCATCAGTATCAATACATTACCTCTTGTGTATTTTTATGTGTTTTTCTTTTTCTTCTGCTCGAGGACTAGCAAAATCTTAAGTTTGGAGGTATGTTAACTCCATAAAATTGGAGTTATTTGGTATTAATTGGCCTTAAGTTTTGCTATGTTCTTGTTTATATTAAGTTGTTTCAATTGTTTTTCTTGTTATTTTGATGTTTTGTGTGTTTGCGTATATAGGAGAATAAAATAAGGGTATTTGATATAAATTAAGGTGAATTTGTACCTCCCAAATTGGTTTTTCAAACCATTTAATCGAAGTCAAATCCGATACAGTCGTAACGCAATGAAAATGGTGCAATTCAGAGCTCAAATGAAGAAATGGTGCACGCGGGAAGCCGAGTCGCCAAACCAGTAGAGACATGGCATTGAAGCGCCAAAAGTGGCGCTATAGTGCCAACTCTCGGGAAGTTTTAGTGCCGCGGTGCCACTCCTCTGCATCCTAAGTCAATAATTAACGGCTGAGATCAACTTTTTAACGATCCAAAGGTCCAGATTCGGCTTGTCTTAGGTTTGCACGAGCCACCTCCTTAAAATGTTATCTTTGGGGTTGAAAATGGCATGTTGGGATAGAGAAAAAGAGAAGGAGGCAGCCATGGAAGAAGAGGAAGAAGAAGATGAATATAAGCTCCAATCCTTCATTTCTTGATTTTCTCCACAACATCGACACCACCCTTTGTTCATACCATCTTTTCTTCATTTTCTTATGAGTTTTGCTTTGTTTTTTTTCATATTTAGAGAGTGATATTTTTGAGAGCAAATCTTTGAGGGAGGTTTTAAGAGAGCAAAAACTAAGTTTGAAGGAGGAGATTGAAAACCTCGATGAACATCTTCAAGCTTTTCAAAGAGGGAGAATTCTAAAACTCTTTTCTCTTTGATATTTTGTATTTCTTGAATTCATTATATTAAAATGTTATTGTTCTCAATTAATATTATGAACTAAATACTTCTTTATCTTGTTTTACTATGTGAACCAACCTAGTATCTTATGTTTATTTATTTCTCTCCTCTTTTATTAATCTAATCCATTGTTGAGTTATTTATTTTACCTTATGCTTATTACTTCTATTTAATTAATCACTAAATAGATTGTTGAGTGAAACTTTTATGAACTTCGGAAGGGAAATTTAGGTTTGGACATATGTAGAATAACATAAGATCATCTGATGTGGGGTGAGTTTGCATAGGATAGGAATATAACTATGTGACTTGTGCAACTTTTGTATGAGAATAACTAAACTTAATGAATCCAGTCAATTTATGTTACGAGTAACATATTAACTTGTCTAGGTATTTTCACTTATGTCTTAGATAGGAGTTTGTGAATACATTTGAATTCTCGGTTGACAACTCTAGTGGATTAATTAATGTAAGAGAGAAATTGGGAGATTGTGTATTTAAAAGAAGGTTGGGGAATAAGTAAACCTAGACATTTTTCTTATTACTTACTTTCATTTATTTTGCATGATAGTTTAGTTTTCTTTAATTTATTTCTCAAAAATCCATATTTTTGTTGTTTGGATAAAGTTAGGATTGAGATAATTTTGATACTTAACATTAAATTAGAAATCAATCCTCGTGGGTTTGACATTCTACTTCTACATCTATATTATTTGTGACCATGTACACTTGTATGGGAGTGTGTGATTTTATAGTTACATATTCCAACCAACACCCTACTTGAGTCACGAGGGTTCTCTTTTTCCCACTTACACTCTCTCTCTTCCTCGCTCGAGCTCTCTCTCCCTCTGTTCTCTCTCTCGCACGCTCACGGCCGAAGGAACGAAGCAGCTATAGCTGTCGCCATGGCTATCATCCGGCCTACCAACTGATCGGCAAGGTCTTTCTACGCTGCCAACTGCCCTGACCGCTGGTCACGTGAAGCCGTTGAACTGCCCCTTGCTGGAAACGCCGTTGTTTGCCGTGGAGTTTGAATTTTTGGCGTCATTTTGGGCTATTTAAGCTCGCATTCTTGGGCTCGTTGGATTCGTCTTATCGAGAGGAATCTACAGATATCTATCTCGTGACTCTATTTTTCCCGGTTTGAAATTTGCTATTTTTGACTTATTTGAGCATGAGTTTGACTTTTTGATCCGACTGTTGAATTGTGTTTTTGATGTCATTTTTAGAATATACTCGGAAAATGGAGAAGATTGGTGTATATATATATATTGACTATGTTTGGTGACCGGTACAAAAAAACGAAATCGGATAACTAAGATTTGCCTCATTTTGTATGCCATTAGTCCAGTTTCGGCCCGGACCCGAATTGGACAAATTATATTTCTAACCTAGCTATTTTAGGTATTAGAAATTCGTCAAGAGTTCTATTTGTGGATTTGAAGCTTCGTTGAGAAGTTGCTTTTTTCGCAAAAGAACGATCGAGGGCTTAAAATTGGTTCCCGACCCTCCGAGTGATCGTCCAACAATACCTTGAGGATTCAATAGCGTGGTATCGCTATTCTAATGAGGTAGGGATTCAGTTACCTCTGTTTTATATCGTTTTTGAATAAAACTTTTTTCCTGCAACATATGATGACAAATGTGATTTTAGAACTATTTGAAGATCTGTGATGGAATTTGATTGTATGATATATATTGTTTTACTTTGGGACTTTTCTAAGTACAAGTTATTTTTAGATATATCAAAAATAGGGCTGTTATGCTGCCCATTTTTTAAAACTTAGTATGTTTATTTTATTAAAAAATCAGAGCGTGATTATTTTCACACTTTAGTTCTATATTGCACGTATCATAGGATCATACATGAGCACCTTGTTAGTATCACGGGTTTATAGTATGCCGCTGCATACCCCACCATCAGTGTAGACTCTGTAAACCCGTGCGAGGTTTGTTTCTTCTAATTACCTCCCCATTTGGCAGGCATAGGCAATTCAGTTGTCTCTCCAGGTTTGGTAGGCGATACATGGGTATCCCCTCCAGGTATGGGCTTAAGTGTTAGGTAGGCTGTTAGGTATATCTTAGTGCCATTATTCTGGGTTTCCACAGATGAGAGGATCTAAGTTCATAGGTATGGGTTGATTTAAGTCATTTACATATGAATTAAATGTTTTAATTATACTGCTTTATATATATATGGTTTGCCGGTTTAGATTATATATATATATATGTTTTGGATTTAAACTAATCACACATGAACTTTTCATCACTAAAATATTTTTCATCGAGGTAACTATTTTCTTACTGGGTATTTTATGCTCACCCCTACCTTCCTTCCTTATGTGGCGTTCAGTGTGAGTGGGTGATCCAGAGGATTAAGAGGCTATCTTCGACTGTAGTTCGTTATCATGGTAATGCTAAAAGTTTGTTGTTGTAGTGTTTGGATTTTGTATTAGCATTAAACCAAGATTACTACTTTATATTAAGTCTGCGAACTTATGTATGCCATTTTGGTTCCGATACTTGTGATGGATGATGATGATGCTTGGACTTGAATTTGATTTATATTTTTCAATTACTATTCAATCTATGTTTAATAGTATATACGAACTGTGGGAGAGGTTCATGTAATGAAATTCTAAATATTTTATTTAGCTGGACTGTTTTATAAAATTGAAACTTTTAAGACCTTTTTCAAATAAATCAAGAAATTTATCATCTTAGTGAAATCTCTTCTACCATTGGCCCGGATTTTGAGTTGTGGCAATATATGTACGAGTCTATTCACTATAGAGGAATAAGTAGATAGTTTCCTTCATTAAATATGATATCGAGATAATTTTATTTTGCAGGACACTTCAGAATTAGCGATTTGATGAAAGAAAATATATTAAATGTTATTTTGAAAAACCCGAACCTACCTACCGCCCCCGGCCTCCATTTTTGTATTTCGTTTCTTTGCTAAAAACCATTTAAAAGTTTCATAATTATTTATTTCCTATATGGAACCACCACCGAGTACTTCTACTCGTATAAATTCCAAAATTTAAACACCAATTTATTAATTAGTAGTGTCATTTAACATGCATGGTTCAAAATTTATGCAAGTCTTGAATACACATAATTGTGATTAATTGTTTGAGTATGACTATTCTGTTTTTAGTATACAAGTCTAGAAATGGTTTTTCGGTTTAGTTGAAAAACTTATTACTAGGTGTAGGGCATTCAAATAGGTTGGACGTACGTGTTAATGAAAGGGGGGTAGAAATGTATTCTGTTATATTAAATTTGGTTGAATGAAGTGGCCATATAATGAAAGTGTGAGCTCCGTTGGCACTATTCTAAGCGATCGAAAAGACTAGTGTTGTTAGATTACTTAAGCTTCTAGTAATATGGAAGTTAGAGCTAGTAATTAAGATACTTATTTCTATATACAACAGGATTTAATAGTTAATGTTCATGTACTCAAATTAATATAAAATACAAGAAGAAAGAGAGCTATCTTAATATGCCGACCTTATTTAAATCTCCATGCATGTATATCTCTAAATCTACTGTTTTCTTTTTTAATTATTCAAATTATAGTTAGACTTGAAGAGGCCATTAAGAGAGACTATAATATGAGCTTGTTAAGATTGGTACGCAACTTGTTGCTCATGATTCATTTATCAATAGCTCCAAGCTGAAAAACTAAATTTATTAAATAAATGAGAAAAAAAAATTTACTTTGATAATACTCATGTATATATATATATATATAGAATGTTTCAATTGTTACGTCTCCATGAGTAACCATCATTAAAATACGTGTAGTAATAAATTTATTATTTAAATTAGTAATAAACTTTCTAATTTGTTCTACCAATCTTTTTTTCATTCCTTTCTTTTCTTTATTATTTTGTAGGGAAAACTGATTATATATGATAAAGAAGTATTAAGGTTTTTCTTTCATTATTTTTGGAAAGGTAAAATGAAAATTTATTACTAAAATAGATTGTTTATTACAATATGAGCCACATAATTAAAATTTTTCCCAATCAAAAAAATTAACATATATAGAAAAAACAAATCTTAGCATGTATATGTGCTTCTTTATTTCTGAAATGAAAGATAAAGCGACAAGAGCCACCACATCTCTTAACATAGAGTTCATATGAGTAGCAGAATTGCTAGCTAGGCACACCATAAATAAATTAGTTTATTATACCTACAACAACATTAAAATCACTTTAACCACTTAGACAATGAAACACAATTAAGACGCTACGAGGCTACGAGATCCAGATTTTCTCCGTGTATCTCGAAACATCACCAAACTACGATAGAAGCACTTCCTCTTAATTCGTGAACCGTGTCTACATTAAAATTCTTCTAGATTTACATCATATATAAAAGATTCATATATAGAAGAAAATTCAAAACATAAAAGAAAGATATATAAAATAAAAAAAATCTACACTGATTTAGAATCTAATAAGACAAAACACCATAAGAATAAATTTATAAGAACTAGGCTTTTACACAAATAAAAGGATTATTAGAGGAGAAAAAAGAAAGTCCTACTAGTCATGAGGGAAATGGTGAGATCCAAAAGATGGTATGGGAGAAGATGAGTTTTAGAGAGAGATGGGGCCTGGGGAATTCTTTTTGTTTTTTCTTTTGTTTCATAGCGAAATAAAAAAGATTTTTAAAATGAAAAAGATTTTTCTTCAGTTCCAGTACTAGAAAACTAGAAACCTCGGTAGAAACTAAAACATTTCATTTCTACTTCTGTTGGCCCATCATTAAATGCTATCTGAACTGGAGTCCCATCATTATTAAATGGATGAAATATACATGAACCTTACATATTTATTTATCGCTGGACACGTACGATTCATACATATATACAGGATCCCGATATATTGGCATTTAACTATATATAGGCGTTGGATGTAATCTTCTTTGGATAAAAAAGGCTTAATTCATGTAAAACTTTACGATATTATTAGTAACACTAGCTAGCACATAATAACGTCTACGCATTTTGAACCAAGTAAAATAATTAAGTACGAATTGATTTTTAGTGTTACTTCATTATGCTACAAATTTATAATAATTATGTGTATAATCTCACATTAATTGGACTTAGATCTGCTATCTCACTTTGCTGTCTCATTCATTTAAAATTTGATATCTCAATATTTTTTTGGTAACCATCTTCTTTAAATAATTAATTAGTTTAATTAATATTATATTTTGTGCTAAGTTGTCTACATTTAAGTAGACGATACAATAAATAAGATAGCAAAATAAAACAACAGATCCCGGTCCTACGCTAACCTACTTTATACTTCATTAATTAATTATTTTTATACAAAATCACATCTATGCTACAGAAATATATGTAACTAATTTTATGTTGAATGTGAATATAACCTTACGAAGAATTATCTACAGTACTGTAAACCCTTTTAAGCAAAACAAAATCTGAACGGAATGTTGGTGATATATAATTAATCAATCGGCCTTATTAATAATCTAGCAGTTGAGGTTGATGTATTTGATATAACATAGCCATACCACAAGCTTAAATTGTAAAGCAATATCTGTCCCAAAGATATAATTATGTGGTGGCTATGTAGCTATATAACATGCCCAAATAATGGTTAGTTATTATATTCATTAAGAGATAATATAAAAAAAAAATCATGACTTTTAAACTTTTAGCCAAAAATATCTATGCCTTTTCATTAATTTTAAATAAAACTATTCATTTGTATTAATCGATCAAATCTCACTGTATTCAAATATAAAAAATTAGAGTTTAAAATTACTGCAAAAATGTTGTTATTCTTTCAAATTTTCGATTGGCATTAACAGAAATAGCTTGAAGGCAATAATCTAGACCAAAAAATTAATTTAAAAAGAAAAATATTTATTATTTTAATTCTATTTTCTGATTTCAAAAAGTAAAAATATTTACTTTCAGTAATTTTAACTCCAATTTTGATTATATATATGGATATGGTCAGATTTGATAGAAAAATACAAATAGAAGATTTTATTTGATATTAGTAAAAGGGTGTGGATTTTTTATTAAAGGCAAAAAATGTTGTGTTTTTCTTTTTCCTTTGAAATTATCGCAATTTTATAAATTCTGTTTAAAACAATAAAATTACTCACATATGCTACCAGAAAAGAAAAAACCAAGAAGAAAAGGAAACCAGTTGTGCTTTATATACTATTATATCTCGAAGCAATGCAACTGTACTTTTAACAACTAATTTAGAATAGATTTTTATGTCGTGGTATGATATACGTATGGAAGACTTCTTAATGGTTACAATTTTTTTGTGACCATAGATGAGTACTTCAAAAAGTAGTGATAGCATTAAATTTTTTTGGTCAGCATTTAATTCTTTTGGCCAACCACCAAACTAATCAACACCGTAGGATATTAGATCTAAAGGCTTAAACCATTGTAACCATCTATGGATAAATATTGTTGTAACCATTTAAACCAAACCCGTTATGTATATATTGATTGTTTAGATAGTTGTGAAACTATATTAAAAAAGACTATATATGTCACGACAAGAAATTCAAAGTCGTGACTTTTAGTAATTTTGAATGTAAATAAAAATGAATAAGAAAATTTGTAAAATTCGGAGGAAACGAAGTACTTGATAACTAGTAACCATTTTAAAAATGATGTTTTTCTAAAATTTTTTTAAAAAGTGATATTTTTTTAATAAATACCGTACGAAAATTTGAAAAAAGTCTGACTTCCGTTTTTTTGTAATTTTTTTAAAAATTTTATAGGTAAAAATATTAGAAACCCTTAGTTTATTGGTAAATTGGGCTGAAATTGAATAAACTACGAATTGGAATTCTACCATGATCAAGCTGAGAGAGGATTTAGTATGCCCTATATACATGAACAACTTTTCTTAACCCATAAAGAAATATAATAAAATAAATAGAAATTAGTTGATATCCTCAACTTTTCTCCATTTTAAATCCTTTTTTTTTTTTTTGAATGGAGGGATTCTCCATTTTAAGTCTTAGTCCTTATTAAAGTTAGAGATTTGATAGTTTGATACTTAGAACTAAATCGTGTAACACAGGAATAATTTTAATTACTATATGCGTTCAGAATTACAAATTCTATTAAAAATTTTAATAAGCTTAATGACCTAAGAAAGAGATTGTTTATTTTCAATATCTTAATACATAAAGTTTGTTTTCTTTTTAGTGCAAAATTCAAATTCTCTATCTATTCACTGTTCAAATCTAAAAATTTTAAGGAGAACTTTTAATTTTCAGATTTATGTTTTTTTTTTTAGATTTATAAATATATATTTTTTAGATTCATATGTTTTTATATGAACTTTTAATTTTCAGATTTATATGTGTCTCCCCACGTGAAGTTCATCGAATGCCCCAAAATAGCAATTTTATTTAAGAGTTAAACTGCAGGTATCTAAAGTGTGGTGGGCTTTTATCAAATTTAAGAATTATTCATGTTGGTTTTAAGTTTTACAGTTCAAGTAATAAAACGTGAATTCAAAAATAATTCATAACGTAGACCAAAAAATATAATTTATAACGACCAATCGAAAAATTAATCCTTTATTTACTTTTATGGGAAGGTCGAAACATTTAACTTGAATTACCAAATTTCATGCATGTGAACTCAAGAAAATTCAAGGGGAAATTGATGAAGATATTCAAAGGTATTTATGATTAGGAGTGTTCAAAGTTTTATTTGATCTTATCAGCAACAAAGATAGATGTTTAGAAATTAGAGCCATTGAATATTCGTGGTTTGGTTTTCTTATGCCACATCGTTTTTTCAAAGTAATAGTATTACAGTCTACATTCAAAGCAACATAATAAATGGTGCTTTATTCTTCCTAAACGTAGCTACTTGTTCTATAAATATATGCGTCAAATGGTTCTACAGGTCAACGAAAATATGAAGTTCTAAATAATATGATAACATGTAATTGGGCCAAATCTATATCAATTTCTATATCTACAGGTCAATAAAAAAAAGATTCTTTTTTTTCAAAGAAAGCAAATACTCACTATAATTCCCCTAAGTATCACTGTAAGAATTTTTAATAAATTAAAAAATGGATATTCTCAATCAACAAAACATTTTGTTCCTACGGATAAAGAGAGAAATAGTTTGTGCCCAAAAATAAATGACGTGTGCTCATAAATCCACAAAAAATATAATTTACAGTCCATAAGATCATCATCAACCACATATTTCCTACGATTGATACAATCATAAATTGTTTAAAAAGAACATTCTTCGACGGTATTGTCACGACCCAAAATCCAAGGCCGTGATTTTTAGTAATTTTATGTTGAAACAGTAGTAGATAATGATTTTCTAAAATTTCAGAAAGATCGAGT